>ML776553.1:7718686-7752122 GCA_009831015.1 Picea engelmannii | reverse complement strand
CTCCTTGGATGAGATTCTTTATGATTGAATTTATTTGATTGTTGAGGCTCTTTATGAGTCTCCTTTTGGAAGTAGGGTTTCTTCCTTCCTCCTTTGGTGTGAGTAGCTAGGGCTTGATCATCATCCTTTGCTAGTAACGCTTCATGATTCGTTACTCTTGTTTCTTCTTGGATGCATTCTTCCCATAGATTGTCAAACTTCAGTTTCTCCTTTCTGACACATATCGTCTGGATGAAAGCATCCCAAGCTCTTGTGAGACCATTTAGGGTCGTCATTATGAGTTTGTCTTCATCTATGGTATCTCCAATAGTTTCTAGCTGTTCTTTGAATTCTGAGATTCTGGAGAAGTATTCCTGAATCATTTCTCCTTTCTGCATTCTTGTATTCTTCAGTTGAGTTCTAAGATTCATCTTCTGATTTATGTTCTTTCCTTCATATAGTATGGTCAAGGCATCAAACATTTTTTTCAGAGTCTTCTTGGATTACACATAAGGAATCAGGTGGTCTTTGATTGAATCTGCAATGATTCTTTTGGCCCTTATTGTGTTCTTTTGATGTTTTTCCTTTTCTGCAGCATCGTCGGGTTCCAGTACTTCTTCTTTGATGAATCTTGCTAGGTCATTCTCTTCAAGAATGAGGCCAATCCTATACTTCTAGGCATGAAAGTTTTCCACTCTTTCTAACTTGTCAACAAGCTTAACGCTTGCAGACATCTTTACCTGGAGCTAGGAAAATGACCGAAAAATGAAAGTGCTCAAAATAAAAAACTGAACTTACCAGGACGTGCGCTTGGCTGAGGTGAGTGGCCTGGTGTGTTTGGATCTGAGAAAATCCAACTTTTGCTACAAATCTGATCTACGGATTTCTGGACTGGTGCTTTTGGTACCTCTGGTACTCTGGTACTTCTGGTACTTCTGGTACTTCTGGTACACTGGTTTTCTGGTACTTTGTGAAACTAGGGTTTCACTTTTCGGGAGATCCAGCCACTGAAAGGGTGCGCTGAGAGTGCCAAACTGATCCTTAGGGGAGGGCGCACTTTTCTAGATGGTTTCGGGGCTGAAAAGCTTCACCAACAAAAAGCCCTAATTTTCATGTACGGTAACAGTGACGTTTTTCACTTGTGAAAGATGCTTCCTTCAGCTTGGCTCTGAAACCATGTTAATGTTTAAGCCATTATTATAGATGCTTGCATTTCATTAGATAACAATAGCATAATCCAAGATCACTGAGAAATACACAATCACAAGAGACACAACATTTATCCTGGGAAACCCTCTAGGGGAAGAAAACCCAACAAAACTTCCTTAATATAGATAGCCAATACAATGTCAAGAGATCTCTTTAAAAAATACAGAAAGTCCTCTCCCAGATACGTGCCACTCTCTCTCTCCTTCTTCTCCGGTAGAAAATCTGAACTTGTCTCTCAGAATGAGCAAGTGAGTTGTGTCTAAGTGAGGCACTAGCCTCCTTTATTTATACAAGTCTGGCACGTGTGAAGTGTCTCTTCACTAGCAGGGCCGAGTTCTCAAACTCGGTGGGTAAACCCAACTTTATTATATTTCTGGGCTTCTTTAATATCTGCTGGGGCCGACTTCTTATTTTGCCTATTACAATTGTCTTTTGACCAATCCACAAAAGGGGATTTGGTCCTATTACAATAACCGACATGATTAATCCACAATGGGGATTGTTCCTATGAATAATATATCAATAATAATAAGAATACTCTTTGAAGTTACATTATTTCAACAATTAGGCCACTTCACAATAAACCCATGAACTAAACAACTCACCTTAATAATAAAATTGTCAAGAGCATTGCAACACATCTCCATTTCAACAACATTTCACATTTTGTAGCAACCTTTCATATTATTGGCACTGGTCTTTATACTTCTTATCGTTTACCTTTCAAGAACTTGTATCTACTTTCATTATTGTATCTCTTACATGAAAGTACTTTATATGCTTTAAATCTTTAACATAAGCAAATTTCAGTCATGTGTTAGATATGTTGCTAAATTAGATTTACTTGTATATTGCTCTTGCTTTGAATAAACTCCTAGATTTCCTTTTTTGTACTTAACTTACTTAGCCTTAGTTATTTTTCAGGGACTGTTATCCCCATTTTGTGGATAACTAACGAGATTATGTCTCGAGACCCTCAGGTTGCATATATGGAGTGTTGAGAGACTACATGACGAGCAATACCCTTTTGCACAGTTGGAAACCCCTCTCACCACCACAGATGGTCACAGATTTCCAGATGGCATCCACCACATCAACTGGCTTCAGGAAGGCAGTGGGCCTTGCTCCATGAGGTACAAGTCAGTATTATGATTCTTGGAAGGTGTGCTCATTTGTCTTTGCAAGACCTAGTTGGTTGTAATGTTCCTAACTTGGCTAGTCTGGGAAACACTGCAAATATGATGTATCTACTGTAGATAATTCATTGTTACAGCATATAAATGACTATATAGATGATAAATGAGACAAAAGACTGCAAATTGAATATTATGATATCTCTGTGAGTATAATGCCAAATGCAGCTGAATAAAAATGAATCACTCGGCTAGATCAAATGACAAAAGGATCTTAGCCGGAATACAATAAGAAAACTAAATGATAATACTCGATAATAGATGAGCACTGTGGGATCAATGGATGAGTTGGAACTATGGCAACTCACACGATAACTGTTGAAAGACTGGAAAGTTCGCCCGGGTGGCTAAACCTCTCAAAATGACCTAGAAATTGTCCCAAATGGTGCGTCCTGCTCTAGCTCTCAATCGTGGTGATTGACCGACCCCTCTGCTGGTGTGTCTGGATCCCGGATGGATTCCTCTGGGAGGAATGTGCCCCTCTCATTGGAAAACTACGCCCTAGTGATTCCACCATTGGAATCGGTTGAGATGTGTCTCAAAATGATTGCCTCGACCTACTATGAAATGGGTCGGAAGGATTTCCTTGGATTTCATCTGATGATCACTCGGGAACCATGGATCTGTCAGCCCAAAGTGTCGCACTCCCAATGTCTGGAAAATGCGCCCTAGATGATTCCTCCGTCAGAATCTAATGAGGAACCAGGTAAAAGATGTGCCTTGACTTCCTCTCAACTAGGTCAGAGGGGAATCTCTGAACTCTCCTTGGATGGGACAAGTCGATCCACTGAACCTCCTGACAAGTTGCACCCTCACCTTGAATAAGTGCGCCCTTGCTGCTGGAACCTGTGCAACTGTTGTTGAAGAATGATGGAAGACCTGTGTGATCTTCCCGGTGACTAGGGTGTGTCTCTCAACACCGAAATCGGCCAACTGGTGTCTTCCTCCTGGAATCCACTGAACTATCTCTCCTGAGATGAGCCTCTCTCCTCAATGACAAGTCAAAATATACATAATGACGAATTAGGTCACTGAACCTTCTCTTATAGATGCCCGAAACCCTAATTCGTTGTTGACTTCTAATTTTAGCTCGTGTGTTCTATTTTTAGCTCAAATTGGCTTAAAATCGCTTTTAACCACTTTTAGCTCAATGTCACTTTTTGAACATAACACCTTTGACTGGAGTGACCTCTAGTAACCTTGTTTACCTCTTTATGGCCCAGGCTATAGTCTAGTGGGGCGGGTTAGACCATTAAGCTTCCTCTCTGGAGCTCCTATTTGGAAAGGGACATTACAGTCCTCCCTTCCCGAAATTGCTTGTCCTCAAGCAATACCAATCTAGGGTGTTGCAACACCTGCTCACTCTCCCAAGTAGCATCCTCTACTAGAAGCCCTCTCCATCTGATCAAACACTCTCTGATGACCCTGCTCCTTAGTTTCCGCTCCTGGAACTCCAGTACCTCCTTTGGAACCAACTCCAACTGTCCCTCCTCATCCAATGGGGGAAGCTCCTCTGATGTGCTAATGGATTGTCCCACTGCCTTTTTGAGGCAAGATACGTGCAACACGTTATGAATCTTTCTCCCCTCTAGAATCTCTAGCTCATAAGCAACCTCGCCTACTCAACGCATGATCCTGTAAGGGCCATAAAATATGGGCTTGAGCTTCTCGACCCCACTCTTCTTCAAAGATGACTATCTGTAAGGTTGGAGTCATAATAAAAGCATCTCCCCAACCTCAAAGTTGTGCTCTATCATGTGCCTATCCACACTCATCTTTTGTCGGTTCTGTGTCGTTTGCAGGTTCTCTTTCAACAACTTGAGAATCCCTTGACTCTCTATGATCCAATCCTTGGCCTTGGGAGCTCTACTCTCCCTGAAAAGCAAGTCTACAAAAGTGGGAGCATCATATCTTTACAATGCTCAAAAGTGTGTCATACCAATGGACATGTGGAAAGTGGTGTTGTAGCAATACTCTCCTAAATGTAGCCACTTGACCCATGTTCTCTGCTCTCCACCTACATAGTTCCTCAAATATCCTTCAACCCACTTGTTGACGATCTCGGTCTGTCGATCTGTTTGAGGGTGATCATTGGTGCTGGGTGTCAACTTTTTCCTCACCAATCTAAACAATTCTCTCCGGAATGTCCCAATGAACCGACTGTCGTTGTCACTGATGATGTTCCTCAGCAACCCATGAATTCTGAAGACCTTCAAAGAATAGCTCGGCTACCTGAACTGCATTTTACTCTGTCAGTATGGCATAGAAGTGAGAAAACTTGGTCAACCTGTCGACCACTACATAGATACAGTCCTTACCCTAGACCTTGGGTAGGCTTGTGATGAAGTCCATCGATATACTTTCCTATTTTTGCACTTCAATGGGGAGTGGCTGAAGTAGCCATGCTGGAAGAGTATGCTCTGACTTGTTCTGTTTGCAAGTCACACACTCACTGATGTGTCTCATAATGTTTTATTTGAGGCCCTTCCATGAGAACCTCTCCCTGATCTGTCTGTAGATTTTGGAAAACCCCTGATGGCCTACTAGTGGTGAATCATGAACTGTTGTGAGGATCTTCTTCCTGAGCCCCAAATTTGGCACCAAGTAGACTCTGTCCTTGTAGAATATGACATCGTCAATGACCCTGTACCTATCATATTGTATCTTCCCATCCATAACCTTACAAGCAAACTTCTTCTTGGAATATTCCACTAACAAGTGGGATTTCTAATCTGTTGGAATCTTCATCAAAGAACATGCCGCAGGTCTCCTCGATAGTGCATCGGCCACAATGTTCTTCTTCCCCTTGAAATACTCTATGTTGAAGTCGAATGCATGTACCTTCATCACCCATTTCTGCTAGCGCTCACTGAGGTCCTTCTCAAGGAAATACTTCAAGTTGTTGTGATCTATCTTGACCACGAATTTGATGCCCACCAAATATTGTCTGAATTTGGTCAAGGCATGCATGATTGCCAACATTTCCTTGTCATAAATGGAGTTGTGTGTCTAAGTGAGGCGCTAGCCTCCTTATTTATACAAGTCTGGCACGTGTGAAGTGTCTCTTCACTTGCAAGGCCAACTTCTCAAACTGGGTGGGTAAACCCACCTTTATTATATTTCTGGGCCTCTTTAATATCTGTTGGGGCCGACTTCTTATTCTGCCTATTACAATTGTCTTTTGACCAATCCGCAAAAGGGGATTTGGTCCTATTACAATAACCGACATGATCAATCCACAATGGGGATTGATCCTATGAATAATATATCAATAATAATAAGAATACTCTTTGCAGTTACATTATTTCAACACTCCCCCTTAACAAGAAGGGTATTCTTCAACAACATCATGTGAGAGAGAGATGAAAACATCGTCAACAACATCAAGTGGGTGAGAGGACAACATCATGAATATCATCTTGGAACACTAACTCACGTATCTATAAATTATCGAAAGTTTTCTTCATCAACAGCATCGTCATTCTCAAAGGAATGTCATCATCATCTGCATCAATATGTATTAGTATAAAAAATGGATACATCATCATCATCACAGCACAAGGTTGGCTCATCATAATACAAGACTGGCTTTACATCACAACTGTCAAGCTGGAAGCTCAGTACTTGTCTCATCTTAATGTCTTTCTTTACGTCACAACACTCGGGCTGGAAGAAAGATACTAGATTGGCTTTACGTCACAGCTATCAAGTTGGAAGCACAGTACTAGTCTCATATCATCGTCTTGTTTTACGTTACAACACTCAAGCTGGAAGCAAGATACTCGTCCTGCTTTATGTCACAACCATCCGGTTGGAAGCGGGATACTGGACTGGCTTTACATCACAACTATCCAGCCAGAAGCTCAGTGCTAGTCTCATCATATCATCTTGCTTTACATCTGACAACTAGGTCAGAAGCGAGGAACATCTCATCTTGCTTTACATCTGACAACTAGGTTAGAAGCAAGGAACATCTCATCTTGCTTTACGTCTGACAACTTGGTCAGAAGCAAGGAACATATCTTCTTGCTTTACGTCCAACAACTGGGTCAGAAGCAAGGAACATCTCATCTTGCTTTACTTCTGACAACTGGGTCAGAAACAAGGAACATCTCATCTTGCTTTACGTTTGACAACTGGGTTAGAAGCAAGGAACATCTCATCTTGCTTTACATTTGACAACTAGGTCAGAAACAAGGAACACAACAACTACTCCCCCTTTCGAGGATGGTCCTTTCGGACCATGCCAAGCTTATCTCGGAAGTACTCAAACTTCACACGAGATAGGAGCTTGGTCAACATGTCAGCAACCTGTTCATCCGTGCTAATGTACTAGAGCTTTAAGGCTCCTCTCTGTACCATGTCACTGATGTAATGATAACGGATCTCTATGTGCTTCGACCTGTCGTGGAATACAAGATTCTTTGTCATCTTTATGCATCTCTGGTTGTCACATAGAATCAAGGTTGCTCTCATCTCTAAGTCAAATAGGTCGGTCAGCCACTTTCAAAGCCATATAGCTTCGCACCTAGCAGAACATGCAGCAATGTATTATGCTTCCGATGTGCTGAGAGCAATACTAGATTACTTCCTACTCTGCCATGAGATCATAGATGATCCCAAACTAAAACAACATCTTGAAGTGATCTTCCTGTCAGAAACACTTCCTGCCCAATCTGCATCAGTATATCCACTCAATGTGAAATCATGATCTCCATCATAGATGAGACCATAATCTATTGTACCTTTAAGGTACCTCATCACATGTTTTGCAGCCACTAGCTGAACACATCTGGGTTCTACCAGAAACTGACTCAAGGTGTTCATGGCAAAACAAATGTCTGGTCTGGTGTTCGTTAGGTACATCAGCGATCCAATAATCTGTCTATACAGTGTGGCATCAATCAATTCTGGCAAAGTATCAACCAACAGCTTCAGCTTTGCTTCCATGGGTGTCATGGGCTTGCATTCCAACATGTCGAATCTCTTCAAGATTTCGACAGTGTACTTCCCTTGGTTAAGGAAGATCCTCTCAGGACTTTGCCATACCTTAAGACCTAAGAAATAATGCATTAGGCCAAGTTCTTTCATTTCAAATTCTGAGGAAAGTCTCTTTTTACATTCAGTGATGAGCTTTTCTTCTCCAGTTAAGAATAAGTCATCCACATATAGCAGTAAGATTATTGGCTCATCGTTCATGATCTTGAAGTAGAGGTTAGAGTTTGCTTTACTCTTGGTCAAGCCTAAGTTCGTCAAGAAACTGTCTATACGGCCATACCAAGCTCTAGGAGCTTGCTTCAATCCATATAAGGGTTTCTTCAATCTGCAGACATGAGACTCCTTGTCTTAAACCTCAAATTCTTGAGGTTGCTCTATATACACTTCCTCTTCGATGACACCATTTAGGAAAGTTGTCTTCACATCCATCTGGTGCAGCTTCCACTTCATCTTAGCTGCAAGAGCTATGATGGTTTTGATCAAAGTGTATCTAGCCACAGGAGCGAATGTCTCTTCATAGTCAATTCCTTCCTTCTGGGAAAAGCCACGAGCGACAAATCTTGCTTTATACTTCTCAATACTTCCATCAGCAGCATGTTTTATTTTGAAGAGCCATCTGGAGGATACCACATCTTTGTTCTTTGTTCTTTGATCTGGGAACTATTTCCCATACTTCGTTCTTCATTATGGATTGGTATTCCTCTGTCATGGAATCTGCCCATTCTTTCACTTGAATGGTTTCTTCAAAAAAGGTAGGCTCCTCTTCTAATAGATCACACATCAAATCCGTATAACTAAAGAATGGCTTTGGTATTTTCACCTGTCTCGTAGTTCCTTGGGGAACACCGTACTTCTCTCCATCTTGAATAATCTCTCTAGCCCACATTGGATTTCTTTTATGGAGGATTGTCATCTAAGGAGGTTCTTGCACTTCTACTATATCATGGTCTTCTAGAAGTTCCTCATCAAGGGAAGTTACGACTTCCCTCACTATAACTGCAGCTCTGGGAACCTCCCTCATTGTAGTATTGGGGATTACAGGTTCCTCTTCATATGCCTCTTCAAGCTGGCATAGTTTAGATTTCTTGAGCGTTGCATCTTCATCAAAGGTCACATCCTTGCTGATCTCAATGTGATGTTGACCTGGTATATAGATTCTAAATGCCTTGGAGACCTCATAGTATCCCACAAATATTCCCTTCTTTCTTGAAGGGTCCAACTTGTTTCTCTTTTCTTTAAGTATATGGATAAACACTGAACAACCAAATATTTTGAGATGGCTTACCTCTGGCTCCTTTCCGGTGAACATCTCTTTCGGTGTCTTGAGCCCAAGTGCACTATGGGACAATCGGTTCTGGACATATAATTATGTCATTGTTGCTTCTGCCCATAAGCACATTGGAAGATCTTGATCATGGATCATAGTCTTCACAGCTTCCAGTATGGTTCTGTTCTTTCGTTCAGCTACACCATTTTGTTGGGGATTATAGGGAGTAATGAGTTCCCTCTTGATCCCAACATATTTGTAGAAGTTCACAAACTCTTTTGAGGTATATTCTCCTCCATTATTTGACCTGAGTATCTTAATCTTTTTTTCAGAAAGGTTCTCTATCAAGGCTTTGAATTCCTTGAACTTGTTGAACACTTCATCTTTAGTTTTCAAGAAATATGTCCAAGTTTTACGAGAGTAATCATCAATGAATGATACATAATAAACATACCCACTAATGGAGGATGATGGCATTGGGTCACATACATCTGGATGGATGAGTTCTAGGACTCCTTCTGTCTTGTTGTCCCTCTTCGAAAACAGGTTATTGATGTTCTTCCCTTGTGCACATCCATTGCATACACCTTTATGGTCACCTTTGAGTTTTGGTAAACCTGTGATCACTTTGCATATGTATGGTAGTGCCTTGTAGTTTATGTGGGATAACCTTCTATGCCAAAGTTCACACGAGTTTTCAATGGCGTGGGTCATGGCAGCCTCTGAGTGACCCTTTAGTTTATACAAGCCATTTTCTTCATTTCCAATGATGATTGCTTCATTTAAGGTTTCTCCTTTAGCCCACATAAGAACTTCTCCATCTATAAAGGCAACTCTGAATCCTTTCTTATCTAAAGCTAAAATGGAGAGTAGGTTCTTCTTCAAGCCTGGTACATATAGTACGTCCTTCATTTTTAGTGAATTCCTTGAATTCAGTTTATGATTTGATTCTCCCACTCCCTTGATGGGATATTGGTAATCATCTCCAAGTGTCACTTTCTGAGAAAACTTATTTTCTGAGATACAAGAGAGAATGTTTCTTTGTCCCATCATGTGCTTAGATGCACCACTATCAATGAGCCAAGTGTCCTCTCTAGGTGTTACAGATCCTGATAGGGTCGAGATCAAGACATGGTCTTTCATCTGCTCTCTTATCATCTTTGCGGGTGGCTCTTCATCTTCGACTACATGGGCATGGAGCCGCTTATGTTTTCTCTTGTATTCTTCTTGTCTTGCTGGAAAAAACTTCGCAATGTGTCCCATCTTGTCACAATGACAGCATTGTACAGATGAGTAGTCCCTTTCCTTTTGTTGTCCTTTCTTCTGAAATCTCCTTGGATGAGATTCTTTATGATTGAATTTGTTTGACTGTTGAGGCTCTTTATGAGTCTCCTTTTGGAAGTAGGGTTTCTTCCTTCCTCTTTTGGTGTGAGTAGCTAGGGCTTGATCATCATCCCTTGCTAGTAACGCTTCATGATTCGCTACTCTTGTTTCTTCTTGGATGCATTCTTCCCATAGACTATCAAACTTCAGTTTCTCCATTCTAGCACATATCGTTTGGATGAATGCATCCCAAGATCTTGTGAGACCATTTAGGGCCATCATTATGAGTTCATTTTTGTCTATGGTATCTCCAATAGCTTCTAGTTTTTCTTTGAATTCTGAGATTCTGGAAAAGTATTCTTGAATCATTTCTCCTTTCTGCATCCTTGTATTCTTCAGTTGAGTTCTAAGATTCATCTTTTGGTTTATGTTCTTTCCTTCATATAGTCTGGTCAAGGCATAAAACATTTCTTTCGATGTCTTCTTAGATGACACATAAGCAATGAGGCGGTCTTTGACTGAACCTGCAATGATTCTTTTGGCCCTTATTGTGTCCTTTTGATGCTTTTCCTTTTCTGCAGCATCGACGGGTTCCGGTACTTCTTCTTTGATGAATATTGCTAGGTCATTCTCTTCAAGAATGAGGCCAATCCTATACTTCCAGGCACGGAAGTTTTCCACTCCTTCTAACTTGTCAACAATCTTAACGCTTGCAGACATATTTACCTGGAGCTTGGAAAATGACCGAAAAATGAAAGTGCTCAAAATCAAAAACTGAACTTACCAGGAGGTGTGCTTGGCTGAGGCGAGTAGCCTGGTGTGTTTGGATCTGATAAAATCCAACTTCTTCTCCTCCAAATTTGATCTGCGGATTTCTAGACTGGTGCTTTTGGTACCTCTGGTACTTCTGGTACTTCTGGTACATTGGTTTTCTGGTACTTCTGGTACTTTGTGAAACTAGGGTTTCACTTTTCGGGAGATCCAACCACTGAAAAGGTGCGCTGAGAGTGTCAAATTGATCCTTAGGGAAGGGTGCACTTTTCTAGATGGTTTTGGGGCTGAAAAGCTTCACCATCAAAAAGGCATAATTTTCATGTACGACAACAGTGACGTTTTTCACTTGTGAAAGATGCTTCCTTCAGCTTGGCTCTGATACCATGTTAATGTTTAAGCCATTATTATAGATGTTTGCATTTCATTAGATAACAATAGCATAATCCAAGATCACTGAGAAATACACAATCACAAGAGACACATCATTTATCCTAGGAAACCCTCTAGGGGAAAAAAACCCAGCAAAACTTCCTTAATATAGATAGCCAATACAATGCCAAGAGATCTCTTAAACTAATAAGGAAATTCCTCTCCCAGATATGCGCCACTCTCTCTCTCTTTCTTCTCTAGCAGCATATCCGAAACTTGTCTCTCAATGAGCAAGTGAGTTATGTGTCTAAGTGAGGTGCTAGCCTCCTTATTTATACAAGTTTGGCATGTGTGAAGTGTCTCTTCACTCGCAGGGCCAACTTCTCAAATTGGGTGGGTAAACCCACCTTTATTATATTTCTGGGCCTCTTTAATATTTGTTGGGGCCGACTTCTTATTCTGCCTATTACAATTGTCTCTTGACCAATCCGCAAAAGGGGATTTGTTCCTATTACAATAATCGACATGATCAATCCACAATGGGGATTGATCCTATGAATAATATATCAATAATAATAAGAATACTCTTTGCAGTTACATTATTTCAACACCTTGCGCCTGCTGTAAGTGACATATTCATCACCTACGTGTTCACGACCCTCTGGGTCTTTTGTTGCACTCATCGTCTTTAGTCACAGGCTGGTAGGACTAAAGCTTTGATACCACTATAAGCTTCCTGACTTGGCTAGTTTAGGAAATGTTGCTAATGTGTATGTAGGATCTATTGTTTACAGCATATAAATGATCATACAAATAATAAATGCGACAAAGGACTGCAAATTTGGTATTATGATATCTCAGTGGATTACAATAGGCTGAATGCAGTTGAATAAAATAACAAAACTCGACTAGATCAGAAGACAAAAGTATCTTAGCCGGAATACAAATAAGCAACTAAAAGATAATACCCGAAATATGTGAGTGTTGCGGAATCAATGGGTGCGCTGGGAATATGGTAGCTCTGACGGTAACTGCTGGAAGTCTGGAAAGTTCACCCTGGAAGCTATACTTCTTGGAATGGCCCGACAATTGTCCCAAATGATGCGCCTTGCTCTAGTCCTCAGTATTGGTATCTTTCGGACCCCTCTGATGATG
The DNA here is from genome assembly GCA_009831015.1 of Picea engelmannii. Lineage (NCBI taxonomy): Eukaryota > Viridiplantae > Streptophyta > Pinopsida > Pinales > Pinaceae > Picea > Picea engelmannii. The sequence goes on along the minus strand of ML776553.1, from coordinate 7,739,855 downwards.
AGTCTGGACCCCGGATGGATACCCCTAGGGGAATGTACCCCTCTTCTTCTGGAAAAATGCTTCCTAGTGATTCCACCATCGGAATCGAATGAGGAACTAGGCAAAAGATGCACCTTACCCTCCTCTCAAATGGGTCAGAGGGAAATCTCGGAATTCCCCCTGGATGGGGTAAGTCGACCTAAAACCCCCTCAGAAGTTGTGCCTTCCCTCTCGATGAATGTGCCCTTGCTGTTGAACACTATGTAACTACTGTTGAAGAATGATGGAAGACCTGAATGATCTTCCCGGTGACTAGGGTGGGTCTTTCAACACCAAAATCAGCCAACTGGTGTCTTCCTCCTGGAATCCACTGAACTATCTCTCCTGAGATGTGCCTCTCTCCTCGAGGACAAGTCATAATCTTCATAATGATGAATTAGGTTTCTACCTTTCCTTTATAGCTTTCCAAAATCCTAAATCACTGCTAAAACCCTAATTCATTGTTGACTTCTATTTTTAGCTCATACTGACTTAAAAGTGCTTTTTACACTTTTTAGCTCAATGTCACTTTTCGAATATAACACCGGTGATCGAAGTGACCTCTAGTGACCCTGTTTACCCCTTTCTGACCCTGGCTATAGTCTAATAGAGTGGTTTAGACCATTAATCCTCCTCTATGGAGCTCCTATTTGGAAAGGGACATTACATAGGGTTAGTAGGTTAGTTCCTAGACTAGGGTTAGTAGTTAGGGTTTCAATTCAAATTTTTTAAAGTAGTTGTGATCAAGTTCACTTCAATGCTAGAGGACTTTAGATCAGTGCCTTGGGGTTTAATGGAGTCAAGAGTGAAGTACACAAGGGTTGAAGGAGACAAGGTTTAAAACAACTAAGGACTAGAGGGAAGAGTTCTGAAGTGTTGCTATGGCAGGGCCTCATAATCAAAACCCTAGGGGAGAGAGGCTCACTCCAATGTTGCTATGGAAAGGCCTCATGCTCTCTCCTCCTTCCTTAGATGGAAAAATGACTAGCATAGAGGATAAACTGAGACAAGATAGTTTGATAAAACAAAGTGTTGTAGCGGCACGAATTTATAACCAAACCCTAGAAAAATCGACCTTAAAGTGTAGAAACCCTAGGCTTCAAGACGTCTTCCTCTTCTCAGCTTATAAAAGACACAACTACCAAAGAGGAAGAAGAAATAGGAGTGTAGCTATGGCTAGGATCTTTCTTTCTTCAACAATGGCTAAAAATTTCTATATCAGGGGACATGAGACATGGACCTACTTGTGTGCTTGTCACCTAGGGTTTTGTTCAGCAATAATCATAAATATATGCAAGAAATTGAACTACAACCATTCATTCAAGAAGTTTTGCAGAAAAATACTTACAAATCACCAAGAATATAAATGCAAACCCTAGTTGTAACACCTTCCTTCAAGAGAAATGCCAAAACATGCCAAAATAGTCTTCCTTCAACAAGTGTGCATCACTAAATCAGCCAATAACCCAAGAGAGGGCGCAAATTTCAGACCTCACTAATGAGTGAGTGAGAGATCATGAAAAAATGAAGGTAAAAAACCTTCATTTATAGAATACCATGACCTAATTTTACATTTTAGGTCATGAAAAAGGCCGACAAGGCCAAAATACCAAAATCATATTGTTTTACATTAAAATGTTAAATCTAAACCCTAATCAAGATGAAAAGAGAATAAAATCCCCTCTAAGAGAGGCGCTATCCCCTTCTAGGGCAAATGCAGCATCCTGGAGAAAAACGTTAGCCCTCCTTGGGCTTCTCCAACCTGCCACACGTGCCACTGCTGCCCAGTCTGCCTCCCAAGACGTCCAATAGGATGGATGACATCATGGTCATCAAAGGTAACGTCCCAGGCCTTCCAAGGCCAACATTTCACTAAAAAGGGCTCAACCCCCTTAGGTCAAGTTGTGGCGGGGTGCCTCTGGTGGAACGTTCTCTTCTTCTCCAATGCAAAGCCCCTGATCAACCTCTGTCCTCTCTCTGCACTTTGATGGGGTCTCAACATGCATCTGGTGGGCTCTTCAGCCCCATCGAGGTCCGAACTAATCATCTCCCCATGTGTACCGGTCCAAATGGTACCTTTTCGTCGGGCATGGTCCTGCACATCAAGGGCTATGCCCTCCATGGGCTCATCAGTCACAAGGATCATAGCAATGTCAATCACATCTCATCATCAATATTATTAAACATATGCATAAAATCCCTAATACATCAGTTAACAACTCAAAGACGTTAGACAAGCCTGCAATACAACTCTGGAGAAAAAGACAAGGTGTACTATTGGGCTAGTGTCCACTGGAAAAGGAAAATTCCCAGAAGAGACCTCATCCTAACCATGTAAGTGGGTGATGTGGTCAGGGATGTCCAAGCAATGTGGGTGCAATGAGGGCCAAGGATGCAAAAGTGTTACCTATGGGTGCCCTTGTAGAAGGCGAGTTGTACCTGTCATGGATGCATTATTTCCAAGCCCATTCTTGCCTTTATTCTTCTTTTATTCTTTTATTCTTTTTTTTCCTTTTTTGTTCAAGAGCTAAACAGAGGACACTGCCTTGGCATGGTGACCAGAGCTAACAGTGTTACCCACAAGTACTTGCACGGAAATGAGAAGGTTGGCTCGTGATGAGACCCCCTTTCCCTTGGCCATGAAACCAAGAGTCATTGCCCTGGTGTGGTAACCAGCTAGTGGCAACGTCATACTGCTAGGTACCCATGGACCTAATAAGCTGGCTCGTGATGAGACCCCCTATCCTCTGACTAGGTCTTGTTTTATTATTTTTACGGGTCCCTCTTATTTCTTGCTGAGAAGCCTTTTATTATTTTCTCGGGGATCCCTGGGCGAAGCATCTTAAGGTTTTATTCTTAGGCTTTTATCTTTTACCAGCTTGCTTTTACCTTCTGGGCCTTTAGCCCCTTCTTCCCACGAGATAAGGTGCAATCCTGAAAATAGGTCAACCCAATGCTCGGACAAGGGGAATGGGATAATTGAGTGGGCAATAAGATGGAATAGTGGTGTTATGATGGGAGCGAACGATGGCTTTTCAAAATTTCCCCTAGTGGCAAACCAAAACCTACAGACACAGGCTTGCTAGGGAACCCTGTCAATCCCCCCAAACATGGTCAAGTGGGAAATTGTAAGATCCAAGCAGTTGTTAGAAATAAAAGGAATCAGGTGCATATATTTAAAGGTTTTAATGATCAAAAGTGACACATACCATGATACCTGCACTAATTAGCTCATGGAGCAAGAACCTTTTTTGATACAGGACCAAGTTGATGGTGATGGATGATGTTGTTGCTGACAAGATAAAGATGATGGAAGAAGAAAAGGTGGGCTCTCCAAGGCCATGCACAGGTTAATCCTGCTCTCAGTACTCCATGTCTAGGACTTGTGGGCCTCGAGACATGGTATCCTAGTTATCCCAAAAAGTGGGGATAACATCTGGCTCCAACTCGAGGACATGTTCTCACCGTAGAGCGCATGAGAACCTCAGCATCTTTGGCATAAACTGTAGACCTGCTCGATCTCAATAGAAGCATTAGTAACAAAATTGGGGTGGTAATGCCACCCCAACATATATATATATATAGAGAGAGAGAGAGAGAGAGAGATAGTGACATAAAACAATCAATAATGTGAATGTAAAAGAAAACTAACATGCAATGCAAATGGTATAATACACGAATGCAAGAATGCCTACTTACCTGTAATTACCTGTGAAGTCGGGTCGCCCCACCTTGGTGGGGTTTGACGAGGTGCCCACTGATCTGTAATGGGCACCTTCTTCCTTCCAAAGTGGACAAATAATAGGAGTCGTCAATTGATTCTCTTCCAACTTTGAAGGGTCCGAGCCATGACTGAGTGCTTCCCTTGACATTAGTCGGCTCTCCTTTCTGGGTATCCCACATCCATACTATATCTCCTTCCTTGCACTTCCTGATCTTGTATTTGGTTGTCCCTTGGACGAACCTGGTGTATTTTGCAGAGGGAGGAGGGTGGGCTTCTGTTGTACATACTTCCTGATGGGATGGATGGATCTATACATCGTCTTTTACTTTCTTCAGTATCTTCACAATCTTGGTCTCTTTGCTCTTGAATTTGTCTAGGATTTGTTGGTATTCCTCTTTCTTGGGCCATTTGATCTGATCAAATTCCTCTTTTGTTGCAAAAGGCATATCTTCTGGAGAATATTTATGAAGAGTTTGTATCATCTCGTATTGTCCCTTGTCATCTTTGACGGAGTGAGTAATTTCTTGCACATGGCTTTCGGTTACTGGCACATTCAGGAGACGGCCTATTGTTCCACTTTTTAAAGGCAATTCTAAGAATGTGAGGTCCATCTCGAGGGTGCCACCCAACATTGCAGCAAATTTCCCAGACAACAACATTCCCCACACATCTGGGACGTCAACTATCACAATGTCAATGTGGATTACTTTCTCCGAGTACTCTTTAAGGCAAACTTTCACATTTTCAACTACCCCGTGTGTGGGTATGGCTTTTGATTCGAAGCCACACACATTCTTGTAAGGGTGTGTGACTTTCAACCCTAGTTGTTGCATGACTTTAAAGTGCATTATGTTGGCACCTGCCCCTGTATCCAACATGCAGTTGTTGTGGCTTTTGTTATTCATTACTAAAGTCGTGAAGAAAGGAGGGTTTTCACCGTATTGGACCCTGAAGTGATCGGCTTGTAACATGATAGGGGGTCCATGGGTCCATCTGATCCTTGAAAGAAATTGTCAAAATGCTCTTTGACAGATGGCACCTTAATGACTTCTCTTAGGGGAATGGTTACATGCATCTTGGACAGTGCCCCTTCAAAGTTAAAATTTAAGTCAACCCTTTCAGTATTGGTTTTTTTAGGAAGGAGCACATCCAAAGAAGGGGGTTTTGTTTGCTCAGTGGTAGGTTGGCTCAGTTTATTTCTTCTATACACCTAGAATATTTGTTTCTTCAATTTTTCTTTTGATTTCTGATCTAGGTTGTTTATTACTGCCATTATAGCTTTCCAAGCCACTTCTCTTATGGCCTCTTGATGTTCTTCAGCGGTGATATTTATCTGAGGGCCTTCCATGAGATGACCTATATTGTTTACTTGTTGATGGCCATTATCACTGTAAGGACATTCATGCTCCCAATGTGCTTCGCTACATTCAAGCACCAAGGGTTTTCATCAACAACGTTTGTAAGGGCTAAGGTGTTTGGAACCTCTTGCTCATTCTTTGGCTTATAAAATTGGTTCCCCTTTTGAAATTGCCCTTTGTACAGGACCCTGGGTGCTTGGCTTTGGGATCTTTCCAAGTTGACAATCCTACTCATCATTTGTTCTCGATTCTTCATGATACCATCCATAGAGGCTTGCAACTTCGCTATACTGGCACAGAGATCTGAGGTAGGTTCGGTATTGTGGACTATCTTTGGTTTGGTGTCCACTTTCCCCCTTGGATTTGAAAAAATCTCAATCTTAGATGATAGGAGGTTGCCCTTAATTCTAGTAGCGAGCTCTTGGCCTTCTTGAATTGATCGGGGGTTTTTGTCTCTGAGAAGATACCCTAATTGGCCATTGAAAGACTTGGTGTAGATGTGGACAAGGAAATCATCTTTCAGATGATGGCTTGCAAGGATCTTTTGCAGCAAGGTCTCAAACCTAGTATGGAACTCCCGAATAGACTCATTTTCATGTTTCCAAAGGTTATTTAGTCGGGTAAGGAGCATGTTAGGGTCTTCTTTGATACTCCACCTCTTGAGAAAGACCTCTTCTATCATGTCCATGGTTTTAATGCTACCATCGAGAAGGCTCAGGTACCAATTCCTTGAAGCATCATAGAGGGTAGCAGAGAACAACTTCATGACTAAATATTCAGCATCATCATTGATGGGATTAAGCTGAAAAAATGCCCAAAAGTTGCTCATGTGCTCCTCGACACTCATTGCATCAGTACTGGTAAATTTAGGCAACCACTTCTCATACTCGGGTGGCATTTGCTTAGGGTAGCCTGGTATGGCTGACATGTCTAGTGGTTTGAAGAGAGTAGACGACCATTGTCTTTGATTGTTGGTGGGTTCATTGTAGTGGTCTGAGAACTAGACATGGTTTTCAAAGGAAGACTCTTTTCGAAAAGTGATTTTACAATAGGAGAGTTCTTAGGAGGCTTCCTTCTGAAAGATAAAGGAGGATTATTGAACTTCTTTGTGGTTTGTGGAGTTGCCAGATAGTTTACATGAAACTACCAAAGAAAAAGGGAAAACACACTAGTGGAGTCGCCAGGTAAGCTTGTAAGAATAAGACTCTTTGAGGCAAGGCTTACCGAAAAGTGTCGTTTGAGGAAGGTTTGACATAGTGTTCCCTGGCAACGGCACCAAAATGTTATCACACAGTTTGTAGCAAGGATAAAAGGCTATAAGATAGAGATTCAAACTAGCGTAACAGGAACCAATCCCACCCAATGTCACCACAATGGGAAGGTTCTTTCTCTTTAGGTAGGTTAGGCCCAGGGGAGACATCCCCGGTGACCTGGGGTTTTGAGGAGGCAAGAATATAATAAGACAAGGATAAGTTTCCCCCCTCACAGATCACCACCAATTAGATAGTCCCATCTAAACAGCCAATAATGAAGTAAAATCCCCAAAGAAATACACTTGTCTGGAACAAAGCAACAACAAACTGATATATATGCAAGCTAGTTTAATGGGTTACTACTTGATATAAATTGATGACTATCTAATAAATATATAAAAAGTATGGCAATAAATATTGACGAAGTCAATGTTTATAAATATAGCAATGAAAGTAATATTACTTCACCAATCAACACTTCATTCAATAAATGCTTTAAACACCATTCAATTTTTTATCAAGTTCACTTCAATGCTGGAGAACTTTAGATCAGTGCCTTAGGGTTTAATGGATTCAAGAGTGAAGGACGCAAGGGTTGAAGGAGACAAGGTTTAAAACAACTAAGGACTAGAGGGAAGAGTTATGAAGTGCTGATATGGCGGGGCCTCATAATCAAAACCCTAGGGGAGAGAGGCTCACTCCGGTGTTGCTATGGCAAGGCCTCGTGCTCTCTCGTCCTTCCTTAGATGGCAAAATGGCTAGCATAGAGGATAAACTGAGACAAGAGGGTTTGATAAAACAAAGTGTTGCAACGGCAAGGCTCTATTAGCAAACCCTAGAAAAATCGGCCTTAAAGTGTAGAAACCCTAGGCTTCAAGAAGTCTTCTTCTTCTCAGCTTGTAAAAGGCACGACTAGCAAAGGGGAAGAAGAAATAGGAGTGTATCTACGGCTAGGCTCTTTCTTTCTTCAACAATGGCTAAAATTTTCTCTATCAAGGGACATGAGACAAGGACCTACGTGTGTGCTTGTCACCTAGGGTTTTGTTCAACAATAATCATAAATATATGCAAGAAATTGAACTACAACCATTCATTCAAGAAGTTTTGCAGAAAAATATATACAATTCACCAAGAATATAAATGCAAACCCTAGTTGAAACACCTTCCTTCAAAAGAAATGCCAAAACATGCCAAAATAGTCTTCCTTCAAATAGTGCGCATCACTAAATCAGCCAATAACCCAAGAGAGGGCGCAAATTTCAGACCTCACTAATGAGTGAGTGAGAGATCATGAAAAAATGAAGGTAGAAATCCTTCATTTCTACAATACCATGACCTAATTTTACATTTTAGGTCATGAAAAAGGCCGACAAGGCCAAAATACCAAAATCATATTGTTTTACATTAAAATGTTAAATCTAAATCCTAATCAAGTTGAAAAGAGAATAAAATCCCCTTTAAGAGAAGCGTTGGCCCCTTTTAAGGCAAATGTAGCATTCTGGAGCAAAACGTTAGCCCTCCTTGGGCTTCTCCAACCTGCCACTGCTGCCCAGTCTGCCTCCTAAGATGTCCAATAGGCTGGATGACATCATGGTAATCAAAGGTGACATCCCAGGCCTTCCAAGGCCAATGTTTCACTGAAAAGGGATCAACCCCCTTAGGTCAAGCTGTGTCGGGGTGCCTCTGGTGGAACGTTCTCTTCTTCTCCAGTGCAAAGTCCCTGATCAACCTCTATCCTCTCTCTACCCCCTGATGGGTCCTCATCATCCATCTATTGGGCTCTTCATCCCCATGGAGGTCCGAACTGATCATCTCCCTATGTGTATCGGTCTGTCGAGCATGGTCCTGCACATCAAAGGCTACGCCCTCCATGGGCTCATCAGTCACAGGGATCATAGAAATGTCAATCACATCTCATCATCAATATTATTAAAATATGCATAAAATCCCTAATACATTAGTTAACATCTCAAATACATTACACAAGCCTGCAATACAAGTCTGGAGAAAAAGAAGAGGTGTCCTATTGGGCTAGTGTCCACTGGAAAAGAAAGTTCCCGGAAGACACCTCATTCGAACCATGTAAGTGGGTGATGTGGTCGAGGATGTCCAAGCAATGTGGGTGCAATGAAGGCCAAGGATGCAAAACTGTTACCTATGGGTGCCTTTGTAGAACGTGAGTTGTACATGTCATGGATGCATTCTTTCCAAGCCCATTCTTGCCTTTATTCTTTTTTTATTCTTTTATTCTTTTCTTCTTCTTTTTTCCTTTTTTGTTCAAGAGCTAATCAGGGGGCACTGCCTTGGCATGGTGACCAGAGCTGACAGTGTTACCCACAAGTACTTTCACAGAAATGAAAAGGTTGGCTCGTGATGAGACCCCCTTTCCCTTGGCCATGCAACCAAGAGTCACTACCCTGGCGTGGTAACCAGTTGATGTCATACTACCAGGTACCCATGGACCTAATAGGTTGGCTCGTGATGAGAACCCTATCCTCTGACTAGGTCTTGTTTTATTATTTTTCCGGGTCCCTCTTGTTTCTTGCTGAGAAGCCTTTTATTGTTTTCTCTTGGATCCCTGGGCAAAGCAACTCGAGGTTTTATTCTTAGGCTTTTATCTTTTACCAGCTTGCTTTTACCTTCTAGGCGTTTAGCCCCTTCTTCCCACAAAATAAGGTGTAGTCCTGAAAATAGGTCAACCCAATGCCCGGACAAGGGGAATGGCATAAGTGAGCGGGCAATAAGATGGAACAATGATATTACAATGGGAGCGGATGATGGCTTTTCAGAAGTCCCCCCAGTGGCAAACCAAAACCTACAGACACAGGCTTGTTAGGGCACCCTGTCAATCCCCCCAAACATGGTCTACTGGGCAATTGTAAGATCCAAGTAGTCGTTAGAAATAAAAGGAATTAGGTGTGTTGTTTTCCTTATACACACTTGCAAACATGAGCTAAGTCTGGCTCACTTAGTGTGTCCTTGGAGGCACAATTCCTAGGTTCACAGGCCACGCTGTCACTTTAACCGGAACCTCTTTTGTCTAGGCTTACTCCTAGGGAAGCCAAAGGGGGTAGACCTTAGTTACTAGATGTGTTAAAGTTAAGTTCTAAGAGTTAGTTTTAATTTCTTAAGGTTAGAGGGGATCTATTCCTAAGATGCTAAGGAAACAATGCAAGATGCAAGGGTTAGCATGTAAAACAAGCCTTTTCCCTAGGTCAACTAAGACTAGTGCCTAAAGATTGGGCAAGGGGTCAACTATGTTAAGGGGTGTTTCGCTACAAGTAGATTACACGATGTTTACAAGATTACAAATGAATGAATTAAACCAATGAATACTAAATACACTTATTCACAAGAAATTTCCAAGATACAAATGATACAAGAGCAAGCTAACCATGATTTACTTTATGTGTGCAGGATATCAAATGTTTTAAAGTATCGACATTAACAAATCATCACATTTATGAGATCACCATCAACACATTATATCATCAACACATTTAAGGATATTTAGATATTTTAAGCACAAGTATTATCAAGATGATCCACACTCTTAGTTATTCAACCCACCAAGTGTTTACTAGATTTGGTCCAAGGCTTAGTTATTAGGCTTTCTTAAGAGTTATCAAATTTTATTAAGCTTTCACCAAAGCGTCATCCTCCTATTGCCAAATAACTGTCAGATGCTCAATAAGTGTTTCCACCCTAGCTTCACGGGTCAGCCCAAAACAAGAGTACTTCCCGGAGAGGACACATCATGTGCATCGTGAGACAGTCCCCTGCCTACACCCTTCGTTGTTTTCCTCAAGCCCCGTTTTAGATGGTGAAGATGGTGGTATAAGGTACCCTAGAAAGTCTATTAAGTATATATATGTGGATTAGGTAGACTTTTAGGTGATTTGTAGAGTGTTTTGAAGATTTTAAGACACTTTTAAAGTGTGATTTAGTGATATGGTCAAAACTTTTATGAGCTTAAAAATGTGTTGCTTCAAGCTTATGCAATTAGGAGTGTGAACACATGTAAAGCAAATAAAGATGGCTGAAAAATAAAGGGTCATCTTTAGATCCTCTTCATCATGACCTCTACAATACTTCCCAACACACCTATGAAAATTTGAGATGTGAGCACTGGCACTTATAGCATTGTTCCCATGGAAGATAGGAAATTTATCAATGGCTTTCTCAGGAACATCATGAGGGGAACCCTGGATGGCTGCAAAGTTTAAAGGACTAAAAAAGGTGGCCATTAGAACGTTATTATTAATGGGATTATTTACGGCTGGTTGATTATTAGTTTGGAACAAGTATTGGATATCATTGAGTGCTTCCTCCCTAAGACTTTCAAGTAGGCTCCTACGAGCTAAGCGGTTTATTCTTCTCCTATAAACATGTCCAGGCTCAGGAAAAGAGTAAAGCACTCCTTGAGAATTTCTCCTAGTAGTATACCTACTAGATTTTTTCAATGGAGTCACCACTTAGATAGGAATCACACAAAGCTAACCAATCTCAGGTTCAAAGATTTTTTAAGGCCTAAAAGATTTTATTATTGAGTTCTTAAAGAATTAAGTTAAGTCATTAGGACCAAGGATAAATCACTTATCCCCGGCAATGGTGCCAAAGATGTTGTCGTCCTTATACACACCTACAAACGTGAGCTAAGTCCGACTCACTTAGTGTGTCCTTGGAGGCACAATGCCTAGGTTCAAAGCCCACGTTGTCACTTTGACCAGAACCTCTTCCATCTAGGCTTACTCCTAGGGAAGCCAAAGGGGGTAGACCTTAGTTACTAGATGTGTTAAAGTTAAGTTCTAGGAGTTAGTTTTAATTTCTTAAGGTTAGAGGGGATCTATTCCTAACATGTTAAGGCAACAATGCAAGATGCAAGGGTTAGCATGTAAAGTAAGCCTTTTCCCTAGGTTAACTAAGACTAGTGCCTAAAGATTGGGCAAGGGGTCAACTATGTTAACGGGTGTTTCGTTACAAGTAGATTACAAGATGTTTACAAGATTACAAATGAATGAATTAAACCAATGAATATTAGATACACTAATTCACAAGAAATTGGCAAAATATAAATGATACAAGAGCAAGCTAACCACGTTTTACTTTATGTGTGCAGGATATCAAAAGGATTAAAGAATCAACATTAACAAACCATCACATTTATGAGATCACCATCAACACATTTAAGGAGATTTAGATATTTTAAGCACAAGTTTTATCAAGATTGATGAAGATGATCCACACTCTTAGTTATTCAACCCACCAAGTGTTTACTAGATTTGGTCCAAGGCTTAGTTATTAGTCTTTCTTAAGAGTTATCAAATTTTATTAAGCTTTCACCAAAGCCTCCTCCTCCTATTGCCAAATAATTGTCGGATGCTCAATAAGTGTTGCCACCCTAGCTTCACAGGTCAGCCCAAAACAAGAGTACTTCCCAGAGAGGACACATCCTGTGCGTCGTGAGACAGTCCCCTACCTACACCCTCCGTTGTTTTCCTCAAGCCCCGTTTTAGATGGTAAAGATGGTGGTCTAAAATACCCTAGAAAGTCTATTAAGTATATATATGGATTAGGTAGACTTTTAGGTGATTTTTAGAGTGTTTTGAAGATTTTAAGACACTTTTAAAGTGTGATTTAGTGATATGGCCGAAACTTTTATGAGCCTAAAAATGTGTTGCTTCAAGCTTATGAAATTAGGAGTGTGAACACATGTAAAGAAAATAAAGATGGTTGAAAAAGATTTAAGTTATCACATGCACATATGAGCTTGTTGTTAAAGAAAAATCACACTAGCAAGGACAACTTGCCTTCAACATATGGAAAGAAAATTTGGTGTGTGTTTTCCTACTTAACCATTAAACAACATTCAAGCCTAAGAAAGTGGCTTACAATAGACATAAGCAATAGAGAAATAAACCATTCACTTATTTAAGCACTTAGAGATTTAGGCATTTAAGATCTAAACATGTGCATGAAGAAAAGACTTGAAAGCTAACTAAGCAAGTAAAGGATCTAGTTAGGTTACTTATTATGCCTCCCAATACGATTAAGACAATGATTATGTCTTTGATCTAAAACAAAAACAATTATAGCATTAGCCCATAGATCATTAATCACATCATCAACCACTTAACCTTAACTATTGGGGTATTCCTCTCCCAACGAGGTAGGCAATTAATTAGGTTTGCTTAGTTAGGTTAAGTTCTTTTAAGAGTTTAGAAATTAGGGCAAACAAGTAAAAAGAGAGAGAGAGACTAAGAAGTAAACTATCAAACCAAGCAAGCAACCAAGAGACAACCTCTACCCCACATCCTAGGTTGAGAAAGTTCCCTTCACCTTCTAAACCTCACGTCCTAGCTAAAAAGGAAGCAAGAAAACTATGAAATGAAACACTAGGATAGATCTAACTACCCCAATGGCTCACACAAGGAAGAGGGTCGTACCACTTCTTCCCCTAAAAGTGTGAGCTACTAACAAGCAAGAAGAAAAGGCAAAACGTACCAAAATGATGAAAAATGAAGAGTAGGGTTGAGATATAGCTACCAAACCCCTTGGAGGGCCTTTTAGTGTTGTGTGGATGTCTTTTGGGCAGCCAAGACTCCTCTCAACCAGATCTGAAACCTGCAAAACCAGCAAGCTATGCTTGCTAGAAGAGCTACACACAGCCAAGAAAAATGAAAACAAAACCCTGCTTTTTAGGGCAAGAACTTTCTGCAAGAAAAAGAGAGTATATATGTGTAGAAATGACCTATCTAAATATGTTATGCTAGCTGGAAATGAATGTGAATGAATAGCAATATAGATGAAGAGTAAAGGGTTAGAGAAGTGGAGTGTATGAGTGCCTCAAGAGACCCTTCTCCTTGAAGGAGTTCCCAATGAAACCCTCGAAGTACAAACCTGCAAGACTCTTAAAGTGATGTGCATACAAGAGATAATATGTTGAACATGTAAATAAGATGACACGTCAATCCTATCTAACACATCAAGATATATAAATCCACAAGAACATGCATTGATAGATCTACTTAGATAACACTTTACCTAAGATCAAATGTTGCATTCACCTAAAGAAATCGATACAAGATTACCTCATAAGCATAAGAAGATCAAGAACATGCATTTCTCCTCTAGTTATCCTCCAAAGTTTCTCCTTTATTATTACTCAATAAAATAGATCTTTGATAGAAAATACTCCAAAACCCTAAGAGCATAGAATGGAAAAATGGAATAATGGAGAGAGAGAGAATGAAAAATCAAGTAGCATAACATTAGCTCAAGATATGGTGAGTTGGGAGTGAGAAATGAGATCTATTTAAACTTGGAGAGGCAAACCTACCTCTCTTGGATCTAAGCCAAGTGTCCACCAACAAGCAAATGAGTAGATCTCAAGGCTAGGGTGCAACATCTAGGGTTTGCACAATAGATCTAGGGTGTAGAAAAGAGGAAAAAAGGTTGAGATAAATCCAAGAGTGTGTAGGAGGCATGGGATCCGTGCTAGGAAATCAAAGAGTCACAAATAATTTTTTTTTTTTAATTATTTGGAATTTTCTAGAAGAGGGAGGGCGTAACTCCTCTTGGAGGGCGCACCTCTTGGGATGGGGAGATGAAATGGAGGATGATATGTGAGGTTTGAAGTGTGAGAGCACTCTAGAAGGGAATGTGGGGGGTAAATGAGTGTAAACCATGCGAGAGGGGAGCCCCCCACACACTCAAACCAAAGTTACAACGTTCCCTACTAGGAAAAACGTCAATCCCCCTAGGGGGGCATAACTTTTTATTTAGGAGAAGTGGAAGAAGGTTGGCCAAGGTTGAAAAAAGGTTGGGAGGGTCATGTTATGCTTAGCTCTCTCTAACCATCATTTCACCTTTTCACATCCTCTAACTCATTATTACAACTTTTACATTTTGCCATGTTTGGAATTTAGCAATTAAAATTGTTGTTTTAGACTGATTGACACTCCGGGTGGACAAACCCATGGCTAAAGTTGTCTGAATGAGCTGAAACTTGGTCCATGGATGTAGGGGGTGATATTCCATTTCTTTTTAGCACAAATACTCCTATCAAAAGTCCAAGGACCTAGTTTTTACATGTATTGCTCAAAAATAATTAATTAATTAATTAATTAAACTTCTGAACTTAGGTAAATATAATTAAAAAAATATTGACCTAGACTCGACGAAATTTCATGAAACTTTCTAAGATGTCTTGCATGGTAATTTACAATGATTTCCTTATAATAGTTACCAAAACATAAGCCCACTAGAACGTCGTTCACCACTTTGGAGGAATTATTGCAAGTGTGAGGGAAAAACTCAAGGGAAATCAATAAGGCTGAAAAGCCCAATTGATAAACCGAGAATAAAAAAACCCTCAGTGAAAGGCACTCTTCCAGTGAACCGATCCTAAGGTAACTGACCTAGACATGACTCATGCAGACCTATTACATTATTAACCCACGCAAGGGTGCGGAATTTCCAATTACAAAAAGAAGTGTTGGGGCCAAACATGCCCAGTAAAACCAAAAGTCTTCGACAACATGGCATCTGATGATGCATCTCTTCATGGCACATGAGTTGACCACCTGTGTTGGAGAGGCGGTCAACATCTGGCTCCACATGGGGACGTGTGGTTGATCTTCTCATTCGAGACGAAGAGCATACGAGAATCCAACACCTACAATAGAGTGTTCACCAATAACCAACATAAGGATACATATATACAAGAGAAAATCAATGAATGCTACATACAACATTTACATAATGAAATAACTAAAGTACAACATCATAATTTTACAACAAACGAAATCTATAGTATAGAAAAAATTTCTAAGTATCTGAAAAATTTCTAAGTACATATTTGCATAAATAATGAAATAATACAAAACTGAAATACAATGAGAAAGGTTAGAGATACGTTACAGAGGGTGTCCATTCAGACACCAAGTTGCCCCATCATCTGTAAAAGATCTTGAGTTGTTTCCCATTCCTCGGAATGTTGATGGGCTCTCCATCCAAATGGTTGAGATGAAAAGAATCTGGCCCTGTTATTTCCCTGATCAAATATGGCCCTAGCCATAAACTGTCAAACTTTCCATGCTTTCCAGGTTTCTCTTTGCCTTTATCCCATAGCAAAACTATATCCCCCACAATGAATTCCCTGTGTCTGGATAACCTATCAAAAGCCTTCTTTACCCCGTTCCGATTTCTACAATTATGATCATAAGCCTTCCGTCTGATTTCATCTAACTCAATAATACGATTGACCCTGTTCTGAACTGCATCCTGTTATGCGGAAGTGTCATCAACTGATCCATGAGTAGGAATTTTAAGTTGCACTGGCAACCTAGCCTCCAATCCATACACCAGCTCAAACAGACTCTTTCCAGTAGTTGCTTTCTTTGTTATCCTGTCAGCCCATAATGCATGTTTGATTTTACTATCCCAAGACTTCTTGTTTTCGCCGACTACTTTCTTAACAATGGTCATTAAGTTTTTGTTACTTGATTCTACCTGACCATTTCCCAAGGGATAATAATCTGATGCATGTGATAAGATAATACCATACTTGAAATAAAATGCTGACATCTCGGCTGAACAAAAGGCCTTGGCATTATCTGTCACTATCTTTGATGGGACCCCAAATCCGGTTATGATTCTTTCTTCAAGGAAATCCATCACCACCTTTTCAATTATTGTCTTTGTAGGAAAGGCTTCAACCCATTTTGTAAAGTAATTTGTGGTTGTAAGAACCCAAGAGAACCCATTACTTGAATTATTGCTAAATTTCCCGATGAAGTCCAAACCCCACTGCTGGAAAGGTGCCTCAACCAACACTGGTTGCAAAGGGAGTGCTGCTAACTTTTGCTTTCCTATGAAAAGCTGACATGGCTCACATTTCCGAACAAACTGATGCACATCTGAAAATATAGTGGGCCAATAATATCCTGCTCTGAAGATTTTGAGGGTAGTAGTTTTAGCAGCAAAGTGTCCTCCACAAAACCCTCCATGGAATTCATCCATTAGCTTCTTTGACTCAATGTCATCCACACATCTAAGGATAACCCCTTCAGGATTTTTCCATCCTAATCCATCTCTAGTAAGGACATACTTAGAAGATTTTTACCTTAAAGCCCTTTTCTTGTGTCCTACTAGATGCCTTGGACAAGTTAAATTCTTAAGGTAGAAAATAATGTTTGTATACCAATCTACTTGTTCAAGTTTTAACAAGTTAGGATGCCATTCTTCATTAATGATTTGGTTAACCATATCCAAGGCTTTCTCATTACTTTATGTCAACATTTTTGCCAAGCCTTGACCCTTAATCAATTTAGTTGGTTCAATCTCCAAATTATACTCTTGGATTTTAGCAATCCATCTACCCCTTGAGCCTAATCCTTCCACTTGAGATAGCACATCTTTAACCGTTGAATTAGGAACATAACCAATCACCTTGGAATATCCGATGAAGACTATGAAATCTTTGAGTGATTTGGCTAAGGCATAAGCTTGTTTCTCAAACATGGGATGCTTTGATTCTGAATTTTGCAAGGCCCTACTCATATATGCAATAGGCTGATCATGGCCTTGATCACTTTTTTAAAGCAACACACTAACAATTTTGTCTTCAGAGGCAAAAGAGAAGATCTGAAAATCCTTCTCATAATCTGGACTGATAAGGACCGGAGCTTCACATATAGCAGTCTTAATCTATTCAAAAGCTAGTTTACTATCATCGTTCCATTCAAATTTTACATCCTTCTCAAGTAGCTTATATATAGGTTTCATGATTTCAGCATAGTTAGGAATGAACCTATGGACAAAATTGGTTTGTACTAAGAAGGATTGAAAAAGTTTCTTTGACGTGGGCAGAGGCACTTTACCAATGGCTTCAACTCTTTTCGGGTCTAATTTAACCCCATCTTTAGTTATGATGTGGCCCAATAACTTACCTTCAGTCACCCCAAAAATTGACTTAGCAGGATTTAGAGAAATTCCAAACTCTCTACATCTGTCCAAAACTTGCCTAAGGTAGCCAATGTGAGTTTTACCATCCTTAGAAAAAACTGTTAAATCATCTTGATATATTTCAATCAACTTACCAATCAACCCCCTGAAAGCATAATCCATAGCCCTTTGAAAAGTGGCTCCCACATTTGACAAACCAAATGGCATTCTAAGATATTCAAAAGTCTCCCATGGAGTAGTAAAAGTTGTCTTATGTCTATCTTCTTCCTTAAGTATGATCTGATTATAACCCGAGAATCCATCAAGCATGGAAATCATTCCTGATCCTGTAACCCTTTGAAGTAGAGTTTCCATCTTGGGAAGGGGATAGTTGTCTTTTGTGCAAGCAATGTTTAAGTTCCTGAAGTCAATGCATATTTGAATTTGTCCAGTCTTCTTCCTAGCAACAACCAAGTTTGAGCACCATGAAGAATGTCTAGTCTACGCAATAATCCTTGCTTCTAACATTTTTTGTAACTCCTTTTGGACCAAAGGAGCTAACTTGGGGTTCAACTGCCTCAATTTCTGTCTAAAGGGATTAGTATCTTCCTTAAGAGGAATCACATGCTGAATCACATCCTCCCTATAGACTTTGAGTTCATCATAGCTAAAGGCCAAGACATCCCTATATTCCTTTAATAACTTAAAATTTTCATTCCTTTCTTCTATAGGGGTAGTCTTGCCTACTTTTATCAACCTAGGCTCTTCATTGGTTCCAATAATGATTTCCAGGTAATCACATAGTTGTTTCTTTGATTCATTCTTTTGCTTATGACCATCCTGTCTATCAAAATCCCTTTATGAAGAAACCATTCATTTAGGTGGTGCTTTTACCTCATCATCATTTTCTGTGTAATTAAAACCTTCCTCTTTCATACTTATGTTTAAGTCTGAAAATTCATGTATGTGAAGCAAAAACTTGACCATCTGTTTGTCATCATCAAAAACCTGCCAATGATCCATATTATTTGGGATGGAGTGTCTGAAAATTACTTCAACTGAAATGTTCTCATCTATCAAACTATCTGGAAGTTGTAGTGTGGAAGTTGCTACTGCAAGTTCATTTGCTTTCGAATTCTGTTCTCTAGGAATTGCAATCAAATTTATAGCATCAAAGTCATCTATTAAGTTCCAAATTGCACTCATATATCTCTTTAATCTTTCAGACTTGCAAGCAAATTTATTCTTTAATTGTTGTATAACCAAGTCTGAATCACCTTTGATATTTAGACATTTTATTCCCCTATCTCTACAAATTTCCAAACCAAGGAGTAAAGCTTCATACTCAGCCACATTATTAGTTGCATCAAACTCCAATCTATAAGAAAATTTTAACACTTCACCACTTGGAGATTGAAGCACAATTATGGCAGCCTTTCCCGCTCTAGAAAAAGCACCATCAAAGTTCATGTACTACACCTTGTCCAATTCATTATCTTTGATTGTTTCTTGCAAAGGCACAATAGAATTAGATAAGATGGCATAGTTACCAAGACCTTCATCAGTCCAGTTTAATTCATTTTGGGGCTTCTTGGGATCTTCAACATGATACTTCCTATACACCTCCCTATTCAACTTAAAAGTACTTCCATCTGGGGTAGGGAGAGTAGCATAAGATAAATCAATTTTTAAACTACCACCCAAGTCTGTAGCTTCCTTTCTATTTAGTAACATTCCCCAAACATCCGACACATCAATCACCACTATATCCATTTCAAACATGATGTCCGGAAATGATGTTAAGTAAACTTGCAAACCTTTAATCAATCCATGCACTTCTATTGTTTGACTATCTGTTGTCGTCCTAATACACACTTGCAAACGTCAGCTAAGTCCTGCTCACTTAGTGTGTCCTTGGAGGCACAATGCCTAGGTCAAAAGCCCACGTTGTCACTTTGACTTGAACCTCTTTCGTCTAGGCTTACTCCTAGGGAAGCCAAGGGGGGTAGACCCTAGTTACTATGTGAATTATTAGATGAATTCTAGGAGTTAATTTTAGTTTGTTAAAGGTGAGGGGGAAACTAGCCTATATGGCAAGCAACAATGCAAATGCAAATCTTTCAATGAGAGTCAAACCTTTCCTTAAGTCAACTATGACTAGTGCCTAAGGTTGGGCAAGGGGTCAATAGATTATACAAGAATTAAATACAACTAAACAAAATATAATCAATGCTATAGGATACAAAAAGATATTACGTTACAATTGAGATATAAATTGAATATTGAAAGATAACTTACAATGAACAAGATGAATTAGTTAATTACACAATATACATGAAAGAGGTAGTTAGATATATGAAACATTCACCTCACAAAATGAAATGATGAAATATATCATACATAAAACTTTAGGAGAAAGAATAAGCACATTAGATGATATTACAAATATACAAAGGAAATTAGATTATACACCAATCACATGAGACACCAAAATGTAGATATGCTTGAAATGTGAATCGCTTGAAATACCCAGATGTATGAAAAGTGAATTGCCTTAAATGTGATTGTAAAACTTGAAATGAAATATTTGCTTGAAAATGACTTGTTTGGAAAATAAATCACACCACCATAAGATTGCTTGCAAAATAAAATTGAGATGATATGTTGTGAGATTGCCTTGAAACATGTATTGCAAGTGTTGTGAATGTAGTGTGTAGCTAAATTTTAATAGATTTTAGATGTCACTTTGATTAAGGGATCAAGTTTGATAGATTGAGTCCTAGACTATGTGACTACCCCAAAACCATTATTGTTTTGACCAAAAGGGAGTGTTGGGTGCTCAAGAAGTATGGAAACAAGGCCTACCCTAGCTCTGCAGGTCAAACCCAAAGTTTCAAGGTACTCCACCCAGAGGACGCCGAGCGTCGTGAGATCGTCCCCGACCTAGTACCTCGAGCTTCTTTCCAAGTCTTTGATTTTATGGTGCAAAAACAATAATTGGTTGTGGATGCCTAATTACTACCTCCAACCTTTGCCCTTTCTTGTCACCCAGGATCCAACTAAGTGGCATGGGGAGAAAATACGGGGCAAACGTTGGGAATACAAAAATTACTTGAGCAGTGATTTTAAATTAAAACAAGTCTTACATTATTGCAAGGATGGCTTATGCCAATTTGCAAGATGGGGCAAAACAAATGTATGTGAAATGATTTATTAGTTTGCCTTTAAACAATAATGAAATTAGTTTATTTCTTTACAAAACAAATGAAATTATGGTTGCCTCACAATTCCGGTCATGTGGAGGCACAATGCCTGTCGTTTGACCAATGTGGGTATAAATAAAGAATTAAAATTAAATTGCTTGAAACAATTGAAATAACTTGAAAGCAAAACTACCACAACGATGACAGAAGTGGAGGCACAATGCCTACCGTTTTGGCCAAGTTGGGTACTATGAAAGAAACAAAAGACTTTGGAAATAAATTACAAACCCCACAACAATGGCACAAGTGGAGGCACAATGCCTACCATTTTGGCCAAGTATGGGTGTAAAAATGAAAAGCAATAGAGTGAAATCCTAACTATTACAATATCAGATTTTTATGTAAATTTACAAGAATGCCACCCAAGAGACTCTAAAGGGTGGCTTACAACTATATAGAAGATGTAGGTGGGAAGGGGACTTGATGTCACAACTTAAAAATGCCCTTTGGAGTTCTTTGGGGTTAAATCACTTGTAGCAACTCTCCTTTGATGCTAAAAATCTGCATAAAATATGTCAAAGGATACTATCTTGTGTATGCTACAAAACCATGAAACTTGTTAAGTTTAGTTAGCCCAATGATACATAAACTTAAATGGAAAATTTG
>ML776553.1:7653502-7685787 GCA_009831015.1 Picea engelmannii | reverse complement strand
AGAACCTATTCCACATCATAACAATAAGTAGAAAAGAGAATGAGAAAGAAAAGAAAGGTCAGATAAATCTTGGAAACTTTGAAATGATTAAAAGAGTTTGGCTTTCCACTCTAAAGCCACTCTTCCAATCCAATAGTGATTCCTCAAAGCTTGCCTTTGCTACACAAGAAGAATAGAGGTGAGAGCATCCAAAAAAGCTTGCAAAATACTTTCCAAACTAAGTAAGGAACTACCACAAAATTAATAGCAATACTACTACCAATAGCACCCAATAAAAAATACTTTGTTTGAGTCTCTAAATACAAGCTAGTGAAAGCAAAATGCAAAACAATGGAAATATATCACCTCACAAGAATAAGATGGATACACCAAGAAGACTCCCAATGCACACCATAGATTCTCTAAAGCTTCCTTTATTATCCACCAAAATATCACCACAAATACTTGTAGCAAGATTCATACATGAGAGAGCATGAGAAAGTGAGGAAGAGAGAAAGAATTTTGGCATAATAGACTTGCTATGAGAGGAGATGATTAGATTAGGAGGAGAGGCCTCAATTTATAGGAAAGGAGGAGGAGGGAGCCCACTTGGATGGGCTCCAAGTGTCACCCATCCAAAGGGGGAGGGTCACATCAAAGAGAGCAAGTGGGAGGATGAGGGGTGAGTTGGGAAGGGGGAAACCCATTTCCCTACTATCTAAAAGTCAAGTGGGGTCAAGTGGGGAATTTTCTTAAAGTTTTAGTGGTTCCCATGGTGTATTTCATTTTGTATGAAATATGAGCAAGAGGGAGGGGGAAGGGGAGGCGGAGGGGAGGGGACGGGGAGGCCTCTTCTAGCAGAATGATGAATGTGGGTTGTGGGTTCGGCTAAGGGGGTTTTTCTAAGTTGGAAAATGTTTTCCCAACTAAGGAAAGGCTATTGGGACACTTTTCCCACACTCTCTCATGACTTTCAGGACTTTTACAAAATTCGACAATTTTAATTAAGCCAATTACATGCTGATTTTTTACTGACTTTGACTCCTCATGGACAATGACTGAGAAAAACTTGTCCAAATGAGCTAAGACTTGGTCCAAGGGTGTAGGGGTGTATGAACCATTTGATTTGAGTACTCATACCCCTAAACAAAATTCCCAAGGACCACTTTTTTACATTTTACAATGAAAAGAATTAAAAATCCCCAGTTTGTGGGAATTTTAATTATTAAAAAACTCCTATCGAGACTCTAGGACATGTCTAACATGGTCATTTACAACATTACGATACCTTAGTTGTATAGGTCTCGTCCATTAGAACGTATTTCACTACTTTGGAGAAATTATTGTGGGGAGTGAAAAACTCAAGGGAAATTAATGAGGCTGAAAAGCCCAATTAATGACCTGGGGATAAAAAATACTCAGTGAAAGGAACTCTCCTAATGAAGAATTCCTAATGCAATTGACTTAATCTATGATCCATGTAGACCTATTACATTATTGTCCCACACAGGGGAGCGAAAATTCCAATTACAACAAAATGTTGAAGGTCAAAACTGCCTTGTAGAACCAACAAGTCTTCAACTTGGTAGCACCATCAGGTACATATCTTCATGTTACATGGAGTTAACCCCCTAGTTGAATAGGTGGTCAACAAATATCCAAGGCACAAATGTTATGATAAGGTCGAGATATTCTTAAGTTCAATTGTTCCATCACCTTCTTAGTAATAACATTTGAGGTTGCTCCTGAATCTAGCATGCAATTGTGTAACACTTTGTCGTTCACAAGTAAGGAAAGGTAGAAAGGAAATTTCTTTTCATTCTTCCTATCCCAATTCTGTAAAATCACTGGTGCATCCTGGTAAGTCGTGGCTACTTGTTTTTCAACAAGATTCTTAGGTGGCTCATCTACGGCTTTAAGTAACTTTTCCTTTTGTGAAGTAATCTTCATGAGTTCTGATACTGGCACTAACATCTTTACATTACTCAACCATCTACCTAATTCTATATTTAAATCTGTATTAGTTGGAGCTTGAGACTTAGGAGGAGATACCTTGGGAATACTGGTTTGACCTTTATCTTGACTTTTGTTTCCATTCCTTTGGTATGTAATGCCTCTAAACCTAGCCATTTCTGCAACTTGTTGGGGTGTGGGCTTGGGCCCATACTTTTCTGTAGCTTTATCAACAATTCCACTCATAAAGTTTCCATGGCTTCCCAAATCATTTACATCCATCCAATCATAATGGCCACCATAGTACCTGTCATTACACATGTTTACTTGTTCATTTCCTTGGTCTTCATATTAATTATTGCATTCTTCAAGGAAGACTAGAGAGGTTGATTCCTCATGAAACTCACCACAAGGTCTACAATAAGGCATAGGGCGATGATCCACAAGGTTGGTGGTTTCAAATGGATTTGGTGGCCTTTGATCACTTTGAGGAGCTCTCCTTGGCCACTTATCATTTGGCTTATGTTGTTGTCTATTACTTTGAGACCTCTCCATTGTGATCAATCTATTTTGCAAAGCATTAATCTAATTGGCATGGTTGGCTTCCATCTGTTTGACTTGATTGGCATGATTGAGTTCCATCTGTTTAACCAACCGAGTAAGTTCTTTCATACCATCACTAGAGTATTTCTGATTTTTAACATTTTTCTTCTTCTCCTCATAAGGCTGAGAAGAAGACCCTCTAGTAAAACCGGGAATATTTGACTTCCTAACCTCAAGCATATTTCGTTCAATCCTTAAAGTTGTTTCTTGTGTTGCCGACAAATTTTGAGGATCCTTGTCCCGTAAGGCATATCTCATTTCTCCCTCAAAAGCTTCTATATAATAAATCAAAATTGCAGCAACGGGGGCTTGACATCTTGATGAAGGCTTTTTACCAAGTTATTAAATTTATCGTTGAACTCTACCACTGTTTCATTTTATTTTTTATGGTTGGTGGTGAGTGCAGCCAACTGAAACCTATGTTCTTTCTGATCACCCCATCTTTTTCTAAACTCATCCAATATTGCATCCAGGGTGCTAAACTTATTGGCAGAAAAATCTTCAAACCAGTCAGCAGCGCTTCCTTCCAATGAATACACAAAAAGGGTCATCTTTACTTCCTCTTCATCATGACCTCTACGATACTTCCCAACATACCTATTAAAATTTGAGATGTGAGCACTGGCACTTATAGCATTGTTCCCATGGAAGATAGGCAATTTATCAATGGCTTTCTCAGGAACATCATGAGGGGAACCCTGGATGGCTGCAAAGTTCAAAGGACTCAAAAAGGTGGCCATTAGAACGTTATTATTAATGGGATTATTTACGATTGGTTGATTATTAGTTTGGAACAAGTATTGGATATCGTTGAGTGCTTCCTTCCTAAGACTTTCAAGTAGGCTCCTAGGAGCTAAGCGGTTTAATCTTCTCCTATAAACCTGTTCAGGCTCAGGAAAACAGTAAAGCACTCCTTGAGAATTGCTCCTAGTAGTATACCTGCTAGATTTTTTCAATGGAGTCGCCACTTAGATAGGAATCACACAAAGCTAACAAATCTCAGGTTCAAAGAATTTTTAAGGCCTAAAAGATTTTATTATTTATTTCTTAAAGAATTAAGTTAGGTCGTTAGGACCAAGGATAAATGACTTATCCCCAACAACGGTGCCAAAGATGGTGTCGTCCTTATACACACTTGCAAATGCGATCTAAGTCCGGCTCACTTAGTGTTTCCTTGGAGGAACAATGCCTAGGTTTAAAGCCCACGCTGTCACTTTGACCAAAACCTCTTCTGTCTAGGCTTACTCCTAGGGAAGCCAAAGGGGGTAGACCTTAGTTAATAGATGTGTTAAAGTTAAGTTCTAGGAGTTAGTTTTAATTTCTTAAGGTTAGAGGGGATCTATTCCTAAGATGCTAAGGCAACAATGCAAGATGCAAGGGTTAGCATGTAAAGCAAGCCTTTTCCCTAGGTTAACTAAGACTAGTGCCTAAAGATTGGGCAAGGGGTCAACTATGTTAAGGGGTGTTTCGTTACATGTAGATTACAAGATGTTTACAAGATTACAAATGAATGAATTAAACCAATGAATATTAGATACACTTATTCACAAGAAATTGGCAAGATACAAATGATACAAGAGCAAGCTAACCACGTTTTGCTTTATGTGTGCATGATATCAAAAGGATTAAAGCATCAACATTAACAAATCGTCACATTTATGAGATCACCATCAACACATTATATCATCAACACATTTAAGGAGATTTAGATATTTTAAGCACAAGTATTATCAAGATTGATGAAGATGATCCACACTCTTAGTTATTCAACCCACCAAGTGTTTACTAGATTTGGTCCAAGGCTTAGTTATTAGGCTTTCTTAGAGTTATCAAATTTTGTTAAGCTTTCACCAAAGCCTCCTCCTCCTATTGCCAAATAACTGTTGGATGCTCAATAAGTGTTGCCACCCTAGCTTCATAGGTTAGCCCAAAACAAGAGTACTTCCAAGAGAGGACACATCCTGTGCGTCGTGAGACAGTCCTCTGCCTACACCCTTCATTGTTTTCCTCAAGCCCCGTTTTAGATGGTGAAGATGGTGGTCTAAGGCACCCTAGAAAGTCTATTAAGTATATATATATATATAGATTAGGTGGACTTTTAGGTGATTTTTAGTGTTTTGAAGATTTTAAGACACTTTTAAACTGTGATTGAGTGATATGGCCGAAACTTTTATGAGCTTAAAAATGTGTTGCTTCAAGCTTATGCAATTAGGAGTGTGAACACATGTAAAGAAAATAAAGATGGTTGAAAAAAATTTAAGTTATCACATCAGCACAAAACAACACAAAACATTTCCCGAAGTTTCGAAAAGGTAAAGGTGGGACCCATATTTTCGGGATTTTGTTATTCGGGGTTTCTAGGTTTCAAATGTCAACAACAACACAAAACATTTCCCGAAGTTCTGAAAAGGTAAAGGTGGGGCTCGTATTTCGGGATTTCGAAATTCGGGGTTTTCAAATGCCAAACATCCAACATAGACAAACTTCCAACAAAAATGCGAAAGAAGAGAAGGTGGGACCCGCATTTCGGGGTTCGAAACTTCATGAGTTCCCATGCCCCAAACCTCTCATGTAACCAACCTCCGAAATGCGAAAAGTGGAAGTTTCGGGGTTTCGGGGTTCGAAACTTCGTGAGTTCAGAATCCATACATCAATATAGATGAACCTCTGAAAGGCAAAAAGGAAGTTGGACTGAGTGTTCCTGTTGAAAAGGAACTCAGGTAATAATTCAATCAAAACGCAAAGGAAGAGAGTACTCTGCTTCTACTGTAACTCTTCACACTAATTTTCATCACTCCCTGCTCTTTATCCTTTGCGAGTACTCTTGATTTTCGTTTTCTGGGAGAACTGAAGGTGTAGAAGGATACTTTTACTTCACATAATTCTGAAAACCTAAGGACTTAGGGATTTTACACGCACAGAGGGGCTAAAAGGATAAAATATATTGTGTAAGGTAAATTCTATAATAATCACTTATTGCCTCTTTTAATCAATGCATTAAACATCCACAGTACTAGATCAGTGCATCTATGTAAATACATAGTTAAGAATATCATTCCATCAGAGATTGGTCATTAATAATGATGTTCCGAG
This sequence comes from Picea engelmannii, assembly GCA_009831015.1. Lineage (NCBI taxonomy): Eukaryota > Viridiplantae > Streptophyta > Pinopsida > Pinales > Pinaceae > Picea > Picea engelmannii. The sequence goes on along the minus strand of ML776553.1, from coordinate 7,680,159 downwards.
GGATCTGAGTTTTGGTTTCCTGGGGGTTTATCTACAGAGAGGATCTGCCTCTTTGTCGTTAATCCCCTCTTTCCATAGAAATATAATTACAGATGTTCTTCACATATATTCCCCATAACAAACAGAAATGGAAAAAACGTTACAGTTCCAATTTAATCAATACAATGCCTCAGAAAAATCACTCAGACAGAGAGTGGACATCATTCCAGTTCGGATTTAACAAGACATCGAAATAAAAACATAGTCATTCATAATAGAGAGGGGGTAGATCAACATATCTGAATCCAATCCGCGGGAAGACAAAGGGAACAACCACGTTCCTCCCAACCATAGAACAGGGCAGCCAAAGTCACTTGCCCGATTCACCCCCTAGCTTGACCATGAATCCATGAGGGCGAACTTGGAAACTCCTCCTCAACAATGTCCTTCAATTCCAACAATTCTTCTCTTGCCTCACACTTACTCAACAATGTTCATAACAACAAGACAATTTTGTTTCAGCAAGCTCCTCTTGCCTCACACTCAATCCGCAGTGTTCATAACATCAAGAGAGCTCAGGAATCCTTTTCCAGCATACTTGGCAGCGTCCTGCCTCCTCGCATATGCTATATATATATTTTCTTGCCCAGGTCTTTTCCCTCCTTTGGGGATTTTCCCAGCTTTCTTAATCCCTGATTTTCAAGAGGCTGCTAGTGCCCAAATCTCTGATTTTCCACTTGTAATCATCAGCCCAGAGGCAGTTCCAACTTGTTCCCCACTCATGGAGTCATGGTCAGCTGATTTTTAACATGGTTGTTCCATTTGTCCTCCTGCAGTTAATATAAATATTCTGTTGTGATACAAGTGTCATAGTCAAATAGTTAGTTTAGTCCAAACAGATCTCTGCCCAACAGTCACAATAATTAAATACAATTATTAAATTCGAAAATCGAAATTGCCATAAATGGCAAAAAATTCCAGATTCGAATTTGCCAAAAACGGAAATAAATTTCCAGCACACAAAAATAAAAATATTTATTTTTGGGGGATGTCACATCCTTTCCCCCTTTAGTAAAACACCGTCCTCAGTGTTCGTTTCTTTCCTGGAACAGGATTGGATGAGATTTCCGCAAATCTCCCTCCAATTCCCAAGTGGCCTCCTCAGGACTAAAGTGCTTCCATTGCATCTTTACCTGAGCGACGACTCTATTCCGAAGTGTTATTTCTCTTCGGTCCAGAATGCGCAGGGGTTCCACCTGGAACTCACCCTCGGCTTCCACCTGCATCAAGTTCCAATCAATCATATGAGTAGGGTCATGAATATACTTTTTCAACAAAGAAACATGAAATACATTATGAATTCTTAGATTAGCTGGAAGTGCAAGTTGATATGCTACGGGTCCAATTCGAGCTAGTATCTCGAAGGGCCCACAAAACCTGGGTGCCATCTTGGCATAGTTCCCCAACTTCAGCGAGCTTTTTCAGGCTTTGACCTTCAAATAAACATGGTCTCCCGCTTGAAATTCCAAGTTTCTTCTTTTCTGATCTGCATAGCTCTTCTGTCTGTCCTGTGCTTCTTTCAAGTTCTGTTGTACTTTCTTTACCATGTTCTCCATTTCTTGGAGCATCTCTGGTCCAACCATGAGTCTGTCAGCCGGGTTATCCCAGCTAATTGGAGTTGTACACCTTCTGTCGTACAGTATTTCGAAAGGGCTCAACTTAGCCGAAGTTTGGTACCCATTGTTATATGCAAATTCTACCAAGTGTAGGTAGTCTTCCCACTTGTTCAGCTTTGTTCTTACATACATGCGGAGCATATCCTCTATGATTTGATTTGTCCTTTCGGTCTGTCCATCCGTTTGTGGATGATAACTCGTACTGAAATTCAAATTAGTGTTTAGCCCTACAAACAATTCCTTCCAAAAAGCGGATGTGAATTTTACGTCTCTATCTGAAATCACCATTTTAGGAATACCATGCAGTCTAAAAATTTCTTTCATGAATATTTCAGCAATGTTAATAGCTTTAAAAGTAGACTTTACAGGCATAAAGTGTGCAGACTTACTGAGTTTATCGATTACAACCATGATTGAATTATTCTGTTTCTGAGTTTTAGGCAAACCTGTTATAAAGTCCAGCGATATGGCCTCCCATTTCCATTCTGGTACTGGTAATGGCTGTAATAGGGCAATTGGATGCTGGTGTTCGGCCTTAACCTGCTGACAATCTTGGCACCTAGCCAAGTACTCCGTTGTTTCGCCCTTCATATTAGGCCAGTAAAATAGTTTTTGAGTGTTGTTATTGTTTTCTGGTAACCTGGATGGCCAGATTATGGTTTCTTATGCACTTAGTCTAAAATAGTTAATTTTAGCTCTGCTGAATCTGGTATGTAAAGTCTGTTTTTAAATCGTAATAGTCTCTTTTTGTCGATACTTATATCTGGTTTATCTGAGTTTGCGATACTATTTTTAAATTCTGCCATTATCTTAGTGTAATTTCCATCATTGATGCCTGTCGTCCTTATTCTTTGTTCAAGATTACTTTCTGCCTTGATGATGTTTATCTCAAATAACCCATGAATTCTGCGGCTTAAAGCATCTGCTACTTTATTTTCCTTACCCTTGATATGTCTGACCTCGAAGTCAAATTCGCTCAAGAAGGCTAGCCACCTTGCCTGTCTTGCATTAAGGTCTAGTTGGCTAAACAAATATTTCACTCTGCTATTATCCGTCAATAGTAGGAATTTTCTGCCCATTATATAGTGTCTCCACATTTTTAAGGCATGTATTATTGCTGCCAATTCTAAGTCATGAGTGACGTAATTTCACTCGTGTTCCTTTAATTTCCGGGACTCATAACATATCACGTGCCCTTCCTGAGTTGGAACACCACCTAGTCCCTCTTTACTTGCATCAACGCATATTGTGAAGTCTTTAACTGGGTCTGCTACCTTCAAGATGGGCGTCGATGTCAATAATTCTTTTAGCTTGTTAAAACTGTCATGACACTTTTGCGACCAGTTAAACTTGGTCCCTTTCTTTTGTAGTGACGTGATAGTGTAGGCTATCTTGGAGAACCCTTCTATAAATCTGCGATAATATCTGGTGATTCCCATGAATGACCGAATATTTGCCACATCCTTAGGCACTGGCCATTCCATAATGGCTTTTATCTTTTCCGGGTCTACGACAATACCTTCTGAGGAAATGACATGTCCTAAATATTGTATTTATTTTTGATAAAAATCACATTTGTTGAATTTTGCGTATAGTTTGTGTTTTCTTAGTGTTTGCAGAACTATTCATAAGTGTTCATCATGTTCCTCCTCTGTTTTAGAATAGACCAGAATATCGTCGATAAATACTACTAGGAACTTGTCTAAGTACTGGCTGAAAATGTTGTTCATCAGGCACATAAATGTGGTTGGTGCATTAGTGAGTCTGAAAGGTATGACTACAAACTCGTAGTGTCTATATCTTGTTCGAAAAGTTGTTTTGTTTATGTCTTGGTCTTTTATCCTAACTTGATGATATCCGGATCGTAAATCCAAATTTGAGAATATCTTGGCCTCACCAACTTGATCGAACAGATCATTTATCTTAGGTAAAGGGTATTTGTTCTTAATGGTCACTTTGTTCAGCTGTCTATAATTGATACATAGTCTTAGAGTACCATCTTTCTTTTTCACAAAGAGGACTGGTGCTCCCCATGGCAAGACACTTGGTCTGATATACTCTTTGTCCAACAATTTCTGTAATTGTATTTTCAATTCTATCAGTTCTGGTAGATTCATTCAGTAGGGTGCTTTTGAGATAGGGGCTGATTCGGGTAGTAAGTCTATGGAGAAATCTATTTCTCTCCTAGGAGGTAATTCTGGTATCTCTTCGACAAACATGTCTTTGAATTCACGTAGGACAACAAAGTCTTCTAACTTGGGCTTATCTTCTTTTTCTAAAAGATTCGTCACTTGGATGGCATAAATTTGACATCCTTTCCTAATACATTTCTTGAGTTGCATCGCTAAAACTTGTCTGACAGATACAGGTTTTGGTATGCCTTGGGCTGTTCTAACAGTGCCAAAATTATCTTTATAGCTAAGTACCTTTGTATAACAATCTAGTACTGCTTTGTGTTGTTCCAACCAATCCATCCCAATAATCATATCATAAGATCCTAGTGGTAGGATGTTCAGATTGGTCCTTATCTTTTGACCATCTAAGATGAACTCAAGATCAAAAATAAAGTTAACTACTTTTCTTTTAGTACCTGTTGCTAGTTGTACAAGCCAAGATTTTTCGTGCTTTTGTTTCTTAAGTTTATTCGACTCTACTACATCGGGAGTAATATAACTTAATGTATCTCTAGGGTCAATTAAAATAGAAATTCGAGTGTCATGGATTTTACCTTCGACTTCTACCATTGAGGACTGGTGGTCAGCTTGTCGACCATCTATGGCTGCATTTATCCGATGCAGACTTCTGCCCATGTCACCTACTGTCGAGGCTTCCTGCAAATTGTGGACAACAGTGTTGTTTGTTGTAAGTAAACGTGGACAGTTCCTCTTTAGATGAGGCTCTCCACACTCCCAACACTTTAATGGTTCGCGGGAGTTGTCCCCAAACTTCTTCGTTCCCAGGTTTACCGGTTTACCGCTACTCTGCATATTCGGATGATTAGAGTGAAAATATTTCCTTGGGAAACTTTTTGCAGCATTCTGATAAGGAGCTGGTTGGTATCCCTTCTTCTGCTGGTTTATTCCATCTTGCTTCTTATCCTTCCAGGTATTGGGAAACTCTACCCGCTGTTTATACTGATCATAGCACATTCGTGCTTTCCTGAATGTCTCACTCAAGGATTTGGGGTTGTCAAACTCAATTCTGTCCCTGTAGGACTGTGGTAAACAACTTAAGAATCACTGGATTTTTACCTTATCCTCACGGATGTATGGTACGAACCTTAGTAGTTCCAGAAATTTATTTATAAGGTCCTCCATCGTCATTTTTCTGAGTCGTAACTCGTAAAATTCTTTCATCTTCCTTTCATAATAACTTTCAGAAAGGTATTGTTTCTTAAAATAATTCTTAAAGTCAGACCATTCCAACTGTTTCTCCTTTAGGCCCTTGGCCAATTTCAGGTCCTGCCACCAAATGCTGGCCTTCCCCTTCAGATTGTAGATGGCCATTCTGACCTTCATGTTGCTGGAATAGTTGTAGATTTGGAAGTATTTTTTTATGTCCAATAACCATGCCTCAGCTTCTTCTCCTGTCCTGGATTCTCCATCAAAAGTAGTTGGTTTAATCTTTTTAAATTCTCCTTCAAGGTGGTCTGTTTGTTTTCTTTTTCTGTCTGGTATGGTTTTGTCTTCAGCTGAAGATGTCCCTTCAGACGACCTGTCTCCTTTTTCCGTTTTCGCACCAGAATTCTTGGAGGCCCTTTTGCTGACCTCTTCCTCATGGTTATCATCTTTTGGACTTTTCTTGGTTACTATACTACGCAGCATGACTTCATTTATCTCTTGTTGTTCATGTTGTGCCTTCTTCAATTTTTCATTGTTGGCCTTGAAAACCTGTAGTTCAACAATAAGGTTTCTCATTGTTTCCAACACCTCCGTGGGTGAGCTTCCATCACTGTTCTATCTTGGATCTCCAGGAGGTCCTTGTTGCGAATTCTCTTCCACCCTGATTTCTGCACCTTCTTGAGTTACCATTATTCAATACAAAACAAAAAAGCTTTATGTCTGTAATCCACAGGATTTATTAGTTTTTTCATAAATCAGAATATATACTAAGCAATCAATGTGGCCCTGTTCAGGCCCATTGTTGCAAATTTTGCTCTAATACCATATGTAATGTACCTCAAAAATCACCATAAAAATAAATAAATTATTTGTACATTTATCCTTGAAAGGTTTCGAGATCTCAAGCAAGTAAGCTTTCTGTTAAAAGGCTTGAGTCTGAAGGTTTGTTAGAGTCCTTATTGTTGTCGACTGTCCTTACCATTCAACTTAAGTTTTCTAATCGACGATATAATGAGTATTTACTCATCACTTCAATGTTTAATTAAGATCCTGAAAATTATAATTACTCTCTTATCTGCTAGTACCTATAACACTACCACAGTCTTAAAAATACAAACAACTTTGGGGTTGTATGACCAAAACCCTACATAAAAATATTTACCCTCTGTTTGCAATCCAATCTACCTGTAAAAACGGTCTGTTACTTCCATACCTCTATCCGGGATGAAGACTCTCCAACGTTCTTTTACTATTCCATTCATTACATTGCTAGAGTTGTTCCCATAACAATAAGTTTCTTCTAGGTTCCTACAGTTTGTGAAACATAACAGAGGTCAATCGGGTTTCGGCGATTATAAGTGCCGAACACAAAACAAAACAAAGGGGCCACGTCGTTTGCCAAAAATGCGAGAAAACGGGAAGACTGTGGACCCGGTGCTTCGGGGTTTCGGGGTTCGGGACTTCGTGAGTTCAAGTACCCAAACAACAATATATAAAAACTTGTGAAAAGTGTCCAGCGTATTGGGATTTCGGGGTTCGGGATCCACACACCACAACTCCCGAAAGGTGAAAAGGGAAAGTGGGACTCTCCCATCGGGGTTTCAGGGTTCAGGACTTCGTGAGTTCAAGTACCCAAACAACAACATATACAAACTTTCGAAATTGCGAAAAGTGACCAGCATGTCGGGATTTCGGTGTTCGGGATTTCGCAAGTTCAACAGTCAAATATAAACAGACAACCACTCCCAAAATCGCGAGAAGTGACCAACACTTTGGGATTTCAGAGTTCGGGATTTTGTGAATACAACAGTCGAACATCAATACACAACAATTCCTGAAATTCCGAAAAGTTAAGGTGAGATCTGTATTTCGAGATTTCGGAATTCGGGGTTTCGGGGTTTCAAATGTCAAACAACAACACAAAACATTTCCCGAAGTTCCGAAAAGGTAAAGGTGGGACCCGTATTTTCAGGATTTCAGAATTTGGGGTTTCGGGGTTTCAAATGTCAACAATAGCACAAAACATTTCCCGAAGTTCCGAAAAGGTAAAGGTGGGACCTGTATTTCAGGATTTTGGAATTCGGGGTTTTCAAATGCCAAACATCCAACAAAAATGCGAAAGAAGAGAAGGTGGGACCCGCATTTCGGGGTTTCAAGGTTCGAAACTTCATGAGTTCACATGCCCCAAACCTCTCATGTAACCAACCTCCGAAATGCGAAAAGTGGAAGCTTCAGGGTTTCGGGGTTCGGAACTTCGTGAGTTCAGAATCCATACATCAATATACACGAACCTATGAAAGGCGAAAAGGAAGTTGGACTAAGTGTTCCTGTTGAAAAGGAACTCAGGTAATAATTCAATCAAAACGCAAAGGAAGATAGTACTCTGCTTCTATTGTAACTATTCACACTAATTTTCATCACTCCCTGCTCTTTATCCTTTGTGGGTACTCTTGATTTTCGTTTTCTAGGAGAACTGAAGGTGTAGAAGGATACTTTTACTTCACAGAATTCTGGAAACCTAAGGACTTAGGGATTTTACATGCACAGTGGGGCACAAAGGATAAAATATACTGTGTAAGGTAAATTCTATAATAATCACTTAGAGCCTCTTTTAATCAATGCATTAAACGTCCACAGTACTAGATCTGTGCATCTATGTAAATACATAGTTAAGAATATCATTCCATCAAAGATTGGTCATTAATAATGATGTTCCGAGGGATCTGAGTTTTGGTTTCCTGGGGGTTTATCTACAGAGAGGATCTGCCTCTTTGTCGTTAATCCCCTCTTTCCATAGAAATATAATTACAGATGTTCTTCACATATATTCCCCATAACAAACAGAAATGGAAAAAACGTTACAGTTCCAATTTAATCAATACAATGCCTCAGAAAAATCACTCAGACAGAGAGTGGACATCATTCCAGTTCGGATTTAACAAGACATCGAAATAAAAACATAGTCATTCATAATAGAGAGGGGGTAGATCAACATATCTGAATCCAATCCGCGGGAAGACAAAGGGAACAACCACGTTCCTCCCAACCATAGAACAGGGCAGCCAAAGTCACTTGCCCGATTCACCCCCTAGCCTGACCATGAATCCATGAGGGCGAACTTGGAAACTCCTCCTCAGCAATGTCCTTCAATTCCAACAGCTCTCCTCTTGCCTCACACTTACTCAACAATGTTCATAACAACAAGACAATTCTATTTTAGCAAGCTCCTCTTGCCTCACACTCAATCCGCAGTGTTCATAACAACAAGAGAGCTCAGGAATCCTTTTCCAGCATACTTGGCAGCGTCCTACCTCCTCGCATATGCTATATATATATATTTTCTTGCCCAGGTCTTTTCCCTCCTTTGGGGATTTTCACAACTTTCTTAATCCCTTATTTTCAGGGGCTGCCAGTGGCCAAATCTCTGATTTTCCACTTGTAATCATGAGCCCAGAGGCAGTTCCAACTTGTTCCCCACTCATGGAGTCATGGTCAGCTGATTTTTTAACATGGTTGTTCCATTTGTCCTCCTGCAGTTAATATAAATATTATGTTGTGATACAAGTGTCATAGTCAAATAGTTAGTTGAGTCCAAACAGATCTTTGCCCAATAGTCACAATAATTAAATACAATTATTAAATTCGAAAATCGGAATTGCCATAAATGGCAAAAATTTCCATATTCGAATTTGCCAAAAACGGAAAAAAAATTCCAGCACACAAAAATAAAAATATTTATTTTTGGGGGATGTCACAGCGAGGTTATGCTATTTATTTACTTTTTTTCTTCTTATTTATTTGCTATTGTTATTTGTTATAGTTTTGTTTGAGTCCCATTGGCCTATTTTGAACCTTAATATAATTTATTTCTTTTCTTCCTTTCTCCTTTCTTGCTTGTCACTTTCCGCATGTGTTCTTCCATGTTCCTACAAGCTGATTGCTTGCCCCAGTTGGGGCATTGGAGTTGTTTAAAGGGGGCGGGTTTCTGAGTGGCAGAGATCTTGAGAAGAGGTCAGACTTTAACTACACATTCTCTGATTGGAGGGGGAAACATGTTATAGAAATTAATATTATGGTTGGTTCAACATGCCCTTTCTTGATTATTTGTAAACAATTAGTCCTCAGTTAGCTGAGAAAAGGAATTTATTGAAAATACAGAGCAAACTTTTTTTTTTCATCACTGGCGGAATACAAATAAAAATATCAGAATAAAAATGGAGTACACGCCATGTACAACAATGTGAGCATGGTGCACAACTCCAACATAGATAACATAGATGAAATACACAATAACTCCTTAAGGAATATGAGAACCTCCCCCAAATATCTAAATAGATTCATACATCACAATTCACATGTGCTCAACAATGAATACATGATATCTATATATACTTATTCACACACTACACATGAGGCCCATTTATTATTAGGCCGACCCTATTGCATATACATTTACACATTACATGTACAATTAACCCCATATATGCCCCCCTCTGGAATCATATCATGTACATTTAACCCCATATATGCCCCCCTTGGGTCATAACAACAAATATGGAACATACAATTAAAACACTCGTCGAATATGAACTAATCCACCCTTCAACATCATAACTATGTGGTTCTACATTTATGGTCAATAAGCATAGTGAACAAAAGAGAGGTGAGAAAATAATGATGATTAAATATATTCCATCAGATGATATCACCATAAAATTCCAATATCACATGCCTCATAAGGACACTTTGCTAACACATCTCATAGGGAGTAGGATATACAACAAGTTTGATTACAAAAACATATTTTACCATAGCAATACTAAGCTTGAAGGCATTCACAACACTGCATTTAGCGCAACATGGGGACAATATGAATGATCAATTATGCCTTTTGGATTAATCAATGCACCGACTTATCTTCAAATATGGATGGACTTAATTTACAGTCCTTACTATTCTTTCATTCTTGTATATATTGGTTATATTTTTGTTTATTTAGGATTAGTGGAAGAACATGCCCCCCCACGTTTGTTGAAATTTCCAAAATTGGTAAAGAAGCATGACATTGTGCCTTCAAAAAACAAAAAATGAATTTATAAAGCACGAGATCAAGTTCCTTAGCATCCACATTATTGATGCTAAGGTAAAATTGCAACCCCATGATGAAATATCCACATGCAATTGAATCTCCAAAACAACTACAATCATTTTTAGATTGCATCAACCATATTCTCTCATTTCTAAAAGATGTTTCCATAGAAAGAGCACATCCACAAAAACTTTTGAGGAAGAAGAAGTGGAAATGGAATAATGAACACACAATAATAGTTACAACAACCAAGGAAAAATCCTAGCATACACCACCAACTGAAACCCTACAGGAAATGGACCATACATAGTCCAAACCAATGCATCAACATGTAGAGAACAACATTATTATAAAATGGTGGATTATGCATGTGTACATTGAGCATATGGCCAGACAAAAGAGATTGGTACAATACTATCAAACTATAAATTATGTTATTGTGAAAGCATTCAAGGCATTGAGGTTATTCATCTTGCCACATAGGTTTATCATTCAATCTAATTATAGAGCAAAGTTTCATAAAGACATTTGAATGTGATGTTGAGCATGTCCAAGAAAAGGACAATGCTTTGTTGATCAAATAAGTTGCTAACATGTGGCTTACACTAGAATGGAACCACTAGATAAACCATGTGACCCAACACTATTATAGCCAACAAATTAGGGTGCAAAACAACAATAAATGTTGTGGACCCAAATAGTCCACGAACTACTAGAAGAAATAAGAAGACAAATACAATTTTGAACTAAACTTTGGTATTATCTTGTCAGGGCAATGATTGAGAACGATGGAGATCAATATTTTGTAAGACATTATTGATAGAGGTAGATTCTTGCATGCACAACCAGAATGGGTTCATTATTTCTCCCAAGAACGGATTGTGGTAAAGCTTACTTCAGAATATTATCACTAGATAATGATTCTAATAAATGGTTGACTCATAAAAAATATCGCCTTCATGCTCATCGACTGTGATAATCCAAGTGGGTGGTGGTACCTTCCAATGAATCACCCGATGGATGGAGATGTCTTGATCATGAACAACCAAAATCCATGCCAACATTATCAACACATATATAATCATAGGTACATGCGTGCGTGCTAGATCATCCAAACCGTGTAGATTTCGACAAGGTCAAACTAGTCTAGATACATGACAAAAGAATCCAACATGGTAGATAGTGCCATATTGTTCGATGATGAAATTGTCCGCCTCACATAATCTCAAACCTAACATGCCTGTATTGGATATCACAAGAGGATTGAGTATTGACACACTCTTATTCATCAAGATTCAAACAACTCTAAATTCAATTAAAACTGCAAAGATCTTGTACATATTTTGTAATTGGTTGACACTATAATTTTGAAAGAACATGATAAGTCCCTACATATCTTGGTATCTTTTACTCTAAGTCTTGATACCCTTTGCTTTTTGTAAAGTGGTAGACACCTTGACCATACGTATGTTGGAAGGACCCTGCTAAAGTTACAAATAACATCAACTAAAACTTGGATCATGTACATATACTATACTATTTATTGTCTCTATTGCCATTATTGAACAAAGCCATTTTTAGAAGGCCGCAAACATGTACATATATCTCAATGAGAATTTATTTCATATGAAATATATATTGAATAGTTAATAAATATTATGGATATTGCTCACTTAGATTGGCAAGAAGATTGCAAAGGCCAATTTCGAGGAAGACTAGACAAACAAGACTATTATGTTGTTCAATTGAATTACAAGATGGCACTGATTGACTAGAATATCATCTTCCACATACTAGTTATGTGTATAGAACTAAAGGAGTTTACCTTATTCCGAAGTCTCACACATGGCAATCAATGGTCATGCAATTTTCAAGTTGCCCAACACATTCCTTACTAACGCAAATATGCCCCAAGATATAAGCTTCCTAGTTGTTGGATATAACCTGATTTCTTTTGGTAGAACCATTGACATGCATGGCTACATTGTAGATAATATCCTTGTTATTAAGGAATATATTGATACAAAGAATGCAAACCACTTCGCAATAAAAAACTAGAGATCTTTGCACACTATGGATAACTAGCACTCAATAAGCTAGATACAAATTTAAATATAGACATAAATACCAAGTATTACAAATGTTGCAAGACATAGGCAAGAAGCGCCATTAATGTTGGATGATTTTGAATAGTGTTCTAATTTGAATTCTTGGGTATTTTGGCACTCTGCCAAACAATACTATGAAATAAAAACACTCCTGGATGTTGTAACTTATGGGAAAGCAATTTTCATTGCTCCATAGAGCAGACATGGAAGAGACAATTAAAAATGCTCGAGTACGAACTAATCCACCTGTCAACATCAAAACTCAATTGTTTTGCATTTGTGGTCAATAAGCATGGTGAATAAAAGAGAGGCATAGAAAAAGAATGTGATCAATTATATTCCACTCAATAATATCACTATAAAATTCAAATATCACATGCTCTGTAAGGGCACTTTGCTACCACATCTCATAGGGAGAAGGATATAAAACAAGTTTGATTGCAAAAACAAATTTTACTAGATCAAGATCAAGATCGAAGACATTCACAAAACTAGATTTAGTGCAACAGAAGGATGGTATGAATGACTGTTTATGCTTTTTGGACTAGGCAATGCACCAACACATTCTCAAGATGGATGGACTCAATTTCCAGTCTTTACTATTCTTTCATTCTTGTTATATTGATAATATTTTGGTTTATCAAGGACCAACTGAAGAACATGGTCCTTATTTGTTATGAAACTTTCTCAAAATAAACTGTGTAAATATTTTTGAAATGTCCAATGATTCAAGTGGACACTCCACCCATCATTGAGGACAAGAAAAACTTGGTGATTAGAAAAGAGTATGCTTGAGGGCATATTTAAAAGGTCGAGAACATGAAATATCCCTTGGAAGCAAAGGAATCATTGCGAGTAAAATTATTTACATTTTTATAATTCAAATTATTAAAAATTGAAATAAAATTAAAAAAAGTAAATAAAACTATTGAAAATAGAAATTAAATTTATAATTGAAATAAAATAAGTAAAAGTCGTTGGGAACCCTATAATGAAACAAATGTGGACGCAAAAGAGGATATGAAATGATTAAAAGAAGAGAGAATTTTTTTGGGATACAAATTAAGTAGAATTTGGACTAAAAAGTATTGGAAGAAAGGGGTGATGACACTAAAATAATAAATGAATATAAAAGGTTATAATGAGAGAAGGGCGAATATATATTAAGAACTTAGAGAAGGAGTGACTTTAATGGTTATGATGAAGATAATAAATGCAATCAAAAGAAAATCCGAGACTGAGAAGAGGTTTAATGATCTAGGTGATGAATGAGGGGTTTCCAAGACTAGTTGAGTTTGTAGCCGTCTTTTTTATTGAAGTTATTGGGGTGTTTCTCGATTTTTAGAGCTTCTCTAATGATGCGAGAGCTATAATAGGGCACCAAGGCAAGAATTTTGGTTTGGTTAAAGAAAATAAGGTGTTTAGATTTGAAGTCGTGTTTAGCAATAGTGGACTTGTTGATCCAATTGTGGTTCGTGTCAACAATGTGTTCTTTGAGCTGGGCTTTAAAGGATCTTTCAGTTTGGCCTATGTATGATTTTCCATAGGAGCATGGAAAGTTTCATAACAATTATACTAACTGTGAAAACATGGTCATCATTTGTTGATTCTTTTAGAACAAATAAAAAAGGTACGACATTGCGCTTTCAAAAATGAATATTGAATTTATGAAGCCTAAGGACAAGTTCCTTGACCTCCACATTATTGATGGTAAGGTAAAATTGCAGCCCCATATTTCAAAAACCACCATAAAATATCTAGATGCAATCAAATCTCCAAAATAATTGTAGATATTTTTAGGCTACATTAACTATATTGTTCCATTTCTAAAATAGGTTTCCATAACAAGAGCAGAGCCACAAAAAATCCCGAGGAAGAATCAATGGAAATGGAATAATGCACAGACAACAATGGTAAGAGAAATTAGGGAAAAATCCTAGTGTACACCACCATTATGGAACCCTACAACAAATGGACCATACATAGTCTAGACCGATTCATCAACAACATGGTGGGGAACAACATTGTTAGAAAATGGCGAATTATGTAGCTATACATCAAGTGTATGGCTAGATGCAACAAATCAATGGAATAGTATTGAATTAGAAATATATGTTGTTGTGAAAGCATTGGAAGCATCAAGGTTATTCATCTTGCCACATAGGTTTATCATTCAATATGATTACAAAGGATTGCAAGGATTTCTTAATAAAAAGATAAACTCGACACTTGATAATCATGGGATGCTTACAGATGGAAAAGTTTCATAATGACATTTGAATGTGATGTTGAGCATATTCGAGGAAGGGATAATGCTCTTGCTAATAAACTAAGTTGTTGGCATGTGGCTTATAATAGAACGAAACAACCAATTAAGCTAGGCGACCCAACACCATTTCAACTAGAAAATCAAGATGCACATCAACATGAAATGTCATGGACCCATCTAATCAAAGAAATGCTAGAAGAAATAAGAAGACAAATACAATTGCAAACTGAACCTTAGTATTATCTTGTTAGGGTAATGACCTGGATCATTAGGAATCAACATTTTGTAAGACATTATTGGAGATTGTATTGCAAAGGTATATTCTTGCATGCATGACCACAATGGTTTTATGATTTCCACCAAGAATGGATCATGGTAAAACATATATGGCTCACTACAGAAGATTGCCATCATATAATGATTCTAATAAATGCCTAAGTCATTAAAAATACCGGCTTCATGTTCACAGACTACAATAGTCGAAATGGGTGGTGGTACCTTCTAATCAATCACTCGATGAATGGGCATGTATTATTGACCACCCAAAATCTGTGCCATCATTATCAACACATGTACAATCTTAGGTACATGCTTGCACGTTGGATCATCCAAATCACGCAGATTCCCACAAGGCCGAATGAGATCGAATACATGACAAAATAATCCAACACAACATATAACACCATAATTTTTTATGATTAAATTCACTGTATGGCAGAATCTTAACATCAACATACCTATATTGGAGATCATGAGAGGATCAAGTATTCACACACTCTTAATCATCGAGTTTCAGACAACTTTGAACTTGATTAGAAGTGTAAATATGTTGTACATATTTTGTAAGTGGTCGACACTATTCATTTGAAAGAACAAGACAATATCCCACATATATTGATATCTTTTACTTGAAGTCTCACTATCCTTTGCTTTTTCTAAAGTGATAGACTCCTTGATCATATGCATGTCAAAAGGACCTTGCTCAAGTTGTGAATAACATCAATTAACTACAATAAAGGTAAAAATAGTGGTTGGTGGTTGTAGTAGAAAGGTTATCTTTGAGAAGGTTTTTAAGTGTTCTTTATAATTATAAACAAGGACCCAAGTCCTCATTCTGATCATCGTGTTGTGTGCTTTAAACAAGATACAAAATGTCAATGTCTTTCTGTCCTTTTGTAATATTGTAGTGCGTTCAAATATCTAAAACTAAGTTAGGTCAATATCCTACGATGATTCTCAAATTTGTTTCCAAACTTCCATAAATCTTGAAGTCTCACTATCCTTTGCTTTTTGTAAAGTGATAGACACCTTGATCATATGCATGTCGAAAGGACCTTGCTCAAGTTGTGAATAACATCAATTAACTACAATAAAAGTTAAAAATAGTGGTTGGTGGTTGTAGTAGAAAGGTTATCTTTGAGAAGGTTTTTAAGGGTTCTTTATAATTATAAATAAGGACCCAAGTCCTCATTCTAATCATCGTGTTTTGTGCTTTGAGCGAGATACAAAATGTCAATGTCTTTCTATCCTTTTGTGATATTGTAGTGCGTTAAAATATCTAAAACTAAGTTAGGTCAATATCCTATGACGATTGTCAAATTTGTTTCAAAACTTCCATAAATCATGCAAATTATAAAGTAACTCTCTTTTTATATACATATCTTATATATAATTCAACTCTCTTTTTATATACATATCTTATATATAATTCATATACTACGTTCCTTATATGTAATTCATATACTATGTTGAAGTGGTACTCATAGATTTGATTCTTCATAATGGAATGCTTATATACTCAACAAAATCTCCTCCAAAAACTAAAAAAAAAAAAGTCTCACCATAAAACCCAAAATAAAGACTAGCAATTCCATGTAAGCAATGAGTCTTTGAGGTGGAATACAAACTTCCCATACCATAACATAAATAACATAGAGGGAGTAATTATTCTCTTGGTGGTTAGGTTGTATATCGCTAGTTACATAACATATAAAATTCATATGGATTGATTCCATCACAATAGGGTTTATGGTCGAAAGTCAATTGAGTGTAGCTTGAACAATTGTGAGGAATGATTGTTATCCTTCCTACCCGGGTTCAATTCACATAATCACATCACATGAATAAAGCTCATAATAAGTATGTTGTTATGGCTTCAATCCTATACAATCCTATATGTATGGAAAATTACTTTTAATTCAAAATTGAAAACTATTTCCGGGGCAAAGATTCTTCCTTAAAAAAGAGTTCATGGTCGAATGCCTATATATATATTCAGCGAAATCTCTTCGAAAACACAAACGCCACAAGAAAACCCGAAATAAAGACCAGCAGTTCCATATACGCAAATATAAAAGGCTTTGCGGTGAATATAAGCTTCCCATACCATACCAGTGAGTGATTATTTTCCCCGTGGTTAGGTTGTATAGCGCCAGTTAACACATAGTCGGCATCATCAGACGAAACAGCAGCAGGCATGGAGGAGGAAGTGAAGGAGCTAGTGGATACTTTGGAAGGCCTTAAATCAGCATTATCATTATCACCATCAGATGACAAGATTCAGTCTCAGCTTACTAAGGTACCACTGCCAACCTAAACTTTTTTTTTTTTTAGCAACAGTTGGTCTATTGTTCAATTCTCTTCTTGTGCAATCATCACGGTATACATCCAACCCCAGTGCTGTTAATCAAAGACAATAAATACTTGGGCCTCCATGATCTGATCTGATCTGGGTAGTTCGACTTCTCTTGAATTTTGAGTAAGGTTGTATACTTTATCTTAAGACTCAGTTTCAATCGAGAAATGAGCCTAGAGGGGAGTTATGATACAAACTCTGTATAATATGCCAAGGAGGTTTGCTCAAAGGAATGGCCAGTCAGTCATCTTTGTGTATTGCATGGCATTGCATAAACACAATCATATATATCATTGCTGCAATTATTAATGTTTTATCTCAAATCGTAAGAGTTAAAGACTATGCCCTAGTTGAAAGTTGTGTCACCAAAGATCGATGGAGCGGGAGCTTCTTGTTCATTTTCATGGTTATGGTTTTCGCATTTTAAATCAGGATAGGATAATTATATGTCATATGGTTGTGTATATTTTCTTTGGATCACGACTAGAATAAAAAATCAACGCCGGCGACGGATTGATCGGATCCTTTAAATTAACAGCGATCACTGATAATGAAGAAATTCCAAAGCAATAATATTGATAATACGGAATAGCTTTGACACTGAAAGGCTGCTGCACATCCACCGAAGGAAAGTTGCTCGCAGAATATTTTCAATTTCAAACAATATGGAGACATTGAAGAATACTATTTGGTATTTGGACTCAACAACTCGCCTTCCTTATGGGATCTAGCTTCTTCATCTCAGAAGATAGACCTCATCAATTCTCCTCTCAAAATCAACTGTGAATGAGTTTGACAGACTAGGAATATGCTACAGTACATTGCACATTTCATAACATGCACAGAAGACATATGTGCCACAATTAGCCCCAATCGGCACCAGTTAGGACTAATCTCTGGAAACACAAGTATAATAATTTTTTCAGGAGGAACATTGTTACTGTGCGTTAAACATCACATCAAGATACCATAGATTTCACATGGTTAATGCACTAACCCCGCATAAAACTCGGCATCCAATGGTAGTGTCCGGACAGCCTCAAACATCAAAATACTACTTTAACCTAAAGGAGCAAGAAGTGATTTTGAAACACTCTGAAAATCATTTCCCTACTGATATATTAATATGGAAGGAATATATTAAGAGAAGCTTATTTACACCACATATGTTCAAGCAACTATCCCTAACCATTGAGTTTAAATAAAGAAGATGACTGTTTAGAGCTTTACATATCCATACTCATCCAATTGGCAATAACTATTAGATTTCATTGACATAAAATCCCTAGAGGATACTTCTTTTATGATTGTTTTTTTAACAGAAATAAGAGTTTATATTATTTTCAAACCAGTGTGCAAACCGGCTATTCCACTAATACTTACATTTTTGAGGAATCCAGGATTACATTCAGTTACAAGATAATTAATAAAACAGTGCTATATACATTGCACCTCAACACTACCAATGAAACAGTGACTGGAATCATGAAAAAACATCAAGTTCTTACAGCCCTCACTGGTTGCCTTCAACATTTATGAATTTTTCTTCCTTGTTTGCAGTGGTGCTCTCAGCACCTGTTTCTTCTTTCTCAAAATTTAATAAGACATCCAGCACAGAATCCACGGGAGCATAATCTTCATCGTCAGAGGAGGGGGAAGGGCTTTGTTTCATTGTGTCCAAGTCCTGGGGTGAGTGAGCCTGCTAGCTTGCTCTAGAGTGTGAATGATCCCTTGGAGCTGGGATTCCATCCAGGCCATCCAGGGGACCTTTTCATTATAATTTTCTTCCATTGACAGTTAAAGATTATTTAGCTGGTGGAGGGGATGTGTTTATTGCTTTCCACATGTGCATTCAAAGAACACTGAACATTTTCCACTTGCTCCTCATACGGATTTGAATGGCTTGAAGCTCTTTGAAAATCCCTAGACGATACGTTGTATGATGAAAGATTATTAATTACAATTTACAATTAACCTGTGTCAAATTCAAACATTTATCAAAACTTTCTAATTTACTTTTTTTTTTCCGATGGAAGAAATCGTGGGAAACCCTCCGAGCACTTCTCCACATTTCGTGGATGGTAAACAGGGTAAACTGTCGGCCTGATTACAGGCCTAACCGGGTGGGGATATTGAGTGAGGCTCAACAATCTCATCAAATATCAACAATAGCTGGCCGGGGATTTGACCTCGAGACCTCATTCACAATAACCACAGCACTCATCCACTCGAGCTAACCCACAGGGCTAGAACTTTCTAATCTACGTGGAAGATATGTCCAAAATAATACCAAGAAGGGTATGGATACAATAATTTCAGAATTTTTAGAATATGGGAATGAATATTAGAGTTGTCAAAACATTTGATAGAAAAAGGTTTATTGGAATGTCTCAGAGCTCTGTTGTGTGCATCTTCTCTGATCGGAGATAATTAAGTACACCCATAAATTATAGTTCGAATACGAAATTAGACAATCATGATCTTGTAGTTGGGAGGCGTATCATATTGGATACATTTTGAATATGCTCTAGGTATAATTTGCATGATAGAATATGATTGTGATATGTCTATGTGAATGTAACATAAGTCTTCTCGTTACTTGGTGCGTTGACTTGGCTCAACAAAAAACAAACCGAGCTAACTCAAAAGCTTGGTCAATCCGGTTAAACTTTACCATTACTTTGTGAGTTTGACCACTTGGATGAGTATGGGTGAGTTCTCCAAGACTTGGCAAAATTCGATCCCATAAATGCAACTAGCAACATCTCTATGTGAACTTTGAAAAATGAAAAAAATGTTTCTTCACCAATTGCAGGCTGGTTTTTTTTCTTTAGTTCAAAATAGTGTCACTAATGATTCTCCATCCATCATGGTCTATTCTTTGGGCGCTCTCATTGCTAGTATGCAGGGGTCTCGGATCTCCTAGCATCTATTGGTATTACGATGGACCAACTTCCTCTGTTTAGATATTCCCTTGCCGTGCCTGGCCACCTCTTACTTCCCAGACATGAGATGATATCTACAGGCCATTTGTACATGTCACTTGGATGAACCCCCAAGGCGGATTATGACCGAAGATGGCCTTCTATGCTGAACACTTCATGGTTCTAAGGGACAAACTCTTTGTTTGACCCCATTACACGCTTCGTCATTAAATGCATGGTCTTCACATCCCCCTGGGCTAGTTCATAGTGGGCTCGTGGACTATGGATTGAGACAGACTACTAGATTGATCAATTAGGTAGAATTTGTCAGGTGTGATCTCTAAGAGGTTGAGATTGAGGAGCACTTCATCTTCCGCTGCCCGGTTTACTACGAGATCCTTTATTCAGCCTCAGATGATAGGAGAGATAGATTTAGTGGACCATGGTCTAGTCCCTGGATCCCTTCCCTCTGTATATCTTCCTCCCGTTGTGGCCTCCTACACTTGGAGTCGAGGGTTTTCCATGTTTTAACATAGATCTCATGCTTTACTTTACTTCTTTCCCTTTATATAGGAGACATTTTGGTACTCCTGCTTTAAATCGACATTATTGTACTCAACAGTTCCATTGATTTACTTTGTAGTCATTTATTAGACATTAATATAATTATCTTATCTTATCTCATGGAGGGAAGTAACAGACTGCAATGTATATGTCCCATAGGAGGGGGGAAGCACCATGAACTTGAACCCACATAAGCCTAGCAAACTCATCTGTGGCGACCAAAGAAATCTTAGGGAATCTCTAACAAAGCAGGCGACTCTACCTAAACCTCTCATACCACTTGAACTCCTAGTCTCCTGTCTACATGCTAAAAACTGATGCTATCTTGTAATGTTCGAGAGAGGTCGAACATGGCTCTCATGTGTCTAGAGCATCATACAGTAGGCTCGACGATGATCAAAAAGACCCATTGCCGTTCCAACAACTGATGGAAATGCATGTGCCTTGTCGTCTCTCCCAGTGGGCCCGTCTTTTGGAAGCCCTAGATTGTGGTACCCACCTGGGTGGGAAAGAGTCTATGATGACAACTTTGAGGTTCCTTATGACTGCCCATTTCCCTGCCTGGCGTGTTGCTGTAACCTGCTACCTCGAGCGTTTGAACTCCGCAATCTGTGATCTGGTGAGATCTTCATCGAGGAAGATCTTACTAGGAAGAGAAAACAACTCTCTTAGCTCCGAGAGCCTGAAGTCGATCAACTGCAGACCTGAATCGAAGAAAGAGAGTGGAGTTAGACCCCATCCAAGCTCTATCAAGGGTAACATTCTGGATGTCGATATTATCATTAAGAAATGAGGTTTCGATCACCATGGTGTTTGAGGAGGGAATAGGTAGAGGGAGCCCCCTCACTTTGAGATTCAGTTCTTGTGCCCGTTTAGTTCTTTCCTCTATGGTTTTAGCTTGTACCACCTCCTTAATTGCTGCTAGAGGGGGGGGGGGGGNACCTGTGCCCATGAGTTAATGTGTGTTTCCTGTTTGAAGGCAGCCTGTTGGGACTTGATCTCCTCCTGTTTGTTTTTAAGATCAATAATCTCTTTGTGTAAGGTGTCGCCAGGGGGGTGGTGTGGGGGGGCATATTGCTTCTTGTTGTCATTTAGCTTCTTCTTTAGTGAAAGGTTCTCCTCCTCAATTTTTGCGACCCCGTGGGTGAGTTCCCCGACCATTGCCCGTAATGCCAGGTTTGATGATTCTAGGCGCTCTATTCTCAAAATTAAACCTTGCATTATAATGTTGCTGCCCCCTTCTCCAAATCTTGTGTGTCTGAGTTTGGGATCCCTGTAGTGACTTGAATGCTGGTGTTTTCCCTAACAAAGGGGTCTCTTTCTTCTTTCGAGCCAACAACAAAGACTGTGCCCTTGATCAGAGGGGAGGGATGAATGAATTGGATTAGTACCATTATGAGAGGTTGGTCGAGTTATTCACCTTGAGGCATCGGGAGAAGCCCTACGACGCAAACCTCAAGCTAAATGCTTGAGGTTGCAAGGGTTGAAATTGGGGGCGGAAGCAGGGAGAAAGTTTGGCCCAAGGTTGGACGACATAGGGTTGGGGGAAAACTTGGTCGCGAGGTCTGATGAGGAGTTTAGAATGATCCAGAGTTTGGATGGGATTTTGGTCACGAAGTCCGATGCAAAGTCTAGACAAGATTCTGGTCGCGGGGTCTGATGCAGAGGAATTGTGGGGGAGCTGGCTCGGGGGGCAGATGTAGGGGGAGGTTGCGGGGAGGGGTTGACGTGCCCTACTTGATGCAGAGGTTTCGACACAGGGAAAGGGTGGGGTGACTCGACGCAGGAGTTGATGTGCGCTACTTGACGTAGAGGTCTCTGGTAGGGGGCATGCGACTCGACTCGACATGAGCCAACGCGATTTTGGATGCGACTCGACCGAGGGAGAGCGAGCAAACAATCAGGGGCTGCTAAGGAATAGTGGACACGGGTCGAGGGAGCAGATCAGAGCTGATGAGGAACAATGGATGCAGGAGCCGACATGCCCTACTTGATGTAGAGGTTTCGACACATCTTATTGAGGTTTAGATGCATCTTAGAGAGAACGACATCCAAGGATTTGTTGAAATAATGTAACTGCAAAGTGTATTCTAATTATTATTGATGTATTATTCATTAGATCAATCCCCTATTGCGGATTGATCATGTCGGCTATTGTAAAAGACCAAATCCCCTTTTGCGGATTGGTTAAAACATAATTGTAATAGGCAAAATAAGAAGTCGGCCCCAGAATATATTAAAGAGGCCCTAGAATATATTAAAGGTGGTTATAACCACCCAGAAGAAGAAGTCGGCCCTGCCAGTGAAGAGACACCTTCGTCCACACGTGCCAAAATTGTATAAATAAGGAGGCTAGCGCCTCATTTGTACACACACTCACTTGTTCATTGAGAAGCAAGTTTCGGAGCTGCAGTTGGAGAAGAGAGAGAGAGAGAGGCGCATTCTTGGGAGAGGACTTTCTGTATTTGTTTGAGTTATCTCTTGGCATTGTATTGGCTATATATAATAAGGAAGTTTTGTTGGGTTTTCTCCCCCATGAGGGTTTCCCAGGATAAATGATGTGTCTCTTGTGATTGTGTATTTCTCAGTGATCCTATCTTATTCTATTGTTATCTAGTGAAATGCAAAGAACTCTAATAATAGTTTAAACCTTAACATGGAATCAGAGCTAAGTTGAAGAGAGCATCTTTCACAAGAGAAAGAGAAAAACGTCACTGTTGCCGTACATGAAAATTAGGGCTTTTTATTGAAGAAGAATTTCAGCCCCAAAACCATCTAGAAAAGTGCGCCCTTCCTCAAGGATCACTTTGGCATCCTCAGCGCAACTTTTCAGTGGCTAGATCTCCCGAAAAGTGAAACCCTAGTTTTCACCAAGTACTAGAAAACCAGAAGTACCAGAAAACCAGAAGCACTAGTCCAGAAATCCGCTGGTCAAGTTTGAGGGGGTAAAAGTTGGATTTTCAGAAATTTTATTGCACCAGCTTACTCGCCTCAGCTCAACGCATCTATCCCTTGGATTTGAATTTCAAAATTTGAAGTTTTAAAAATTAGGGTTTCCTCATAAAACCCTAAGTTGCAGTTGCAGTTGCAGTCTCAAAACTAGTTGCAGTATCAATTGCAGTTGCAATATTAGTTGGAGTATCGGCCGTAGTACCAGTTGCAGTCACCCTTGAAGTTTTTAAGAGTTGGTAATCATTACCGCTGCTACCAAATGGTGCCACTACCTGCAAATGCCGTCAGAGGTATGTACTCACACATGTTTAAACGATTGAGCTTTAAAGGGTATTTGCAGGAGAAGGGATCTCTTGCCATAGATCCAAAAGGATCTCAAGATCCAACACCTTTAGAGGAATGATGCAACCTCGTGTGTTAGTTCTAGGTTGCCATGGAGGAATGTTCGATCACAACACTATAAGAGTGTTGACCTCATTTCGTAGTGTATCTCTAACTTTTGATCGTCGCTTTAGAGAAGCCACGAATGATAGCTCTAAAGGAGCTACCGTGATGATTATTCGTGCTATTGTTTTATCTACTATTATCAAAAGGATATTATTCTTGCTTGATGTTTTGTTGACCTTGTTTCAGGTCACAGGTGATAACCTTGAGAAAGCTATAGTGAAGGTTGTAGAAGGCAACATATTATATGAGACATGAAGCAGACTATGTACATACACTCATGTACCAAAGAAGATGAAGAAGAAGCTATCTCTTGAGATTCAGAGTATCTCATATGAAGATTGATTGAAAGGAGCAGAAGGCTCCAAAGATGACCGAACATTAGAACGGGAAGCAGATCTTGTTTGAAGCCCGACTCTGTCTCCCATATTTAGACTTGGTATGCAACACCAAGTATACCCTGTAAGAGTTGATGAAGTCCTTGTAGACTCAGAAGAAATCGAGAGTAACCCTGATCTCAGAAAGGATCAGATGAAGAGACAACTTCCAGGACTGGAAGACAGATGCTGTGAGAAGACTAGATCAGAGATATGAAATCTCTGGAATGATTTGCTTGTTTTAGTGACAAAGAAGGAAGCTAGTAAGAAAGACTAGGATATGGATTCTTCCGTGAGAAGAGAAGTCAGTATTGACTTCCAATATTGATCTATACAGATCAAATGTGTTGCAGATGTACAAAGCTTGATGTATGTCCAGAGGATTCTCCCAGCAAAAGGGAGAAAACTACGACGAAACACTTATTGAAGAAATAGTTCCAGTATTTATGAAGACAACCAGAACAACCATGATTCATATATAGTATGAGATGCAGGGGGAGCAATCCCCATATTTAAAATTGAGTGGCAGTTTGTGGAGTACATCAGTTGGGTCATGGAAACATGACTATGATAGCATTACCCCCATGAAAGAAGAAGAGCTATCCTCAGTATCAGTTATTGAGCCACTCTCAGTTTCAGATGAAACAGTTGCTGTGATAAAATAAGAGGAGTTACTCTCTGATTTTAGTAGCCACAGTGAGAATGAAGCAGTCATTCTCAGCCTCAGAGCAGCTGCAGGTGCAAAGTCCCAGATTCCAGAAGGAACAGTTGCAGAGAGAGTAGAGGACATACTCCCAGACAGTGAGACAGATAGTGCCTTGCAGAAAGCACATAGAGCTAGCACATGATTGTGCATATTGAGTTGCAACTGAGCAAGTGTACCAGATTGGTACAATGTAATGAGAAAAATTGATTCGAAGATTGAAGATAGAAAGACTCATGTCTGCCAGTTGAAGAAGGATCTGTACATGTTGAAGCAAGCTCCTAGAGCTTGATATGGCAGAATTGACAGTTTCCTGACGAGCTTGGGCTTTACCAAGAGTAAAGCTGATTCTAACCTCTACTTCAAGGTTATGAATGATGAGCCGGTGATATTGCTGCTGTATGTGGATGACTTTTTCTTAACTAGAGAAGAAAAGCTCATCACCAAGAGTAAGAAGAAGCTCGCTGCAGGATTTGAGATGAAAGACCTTGGCCTAATGCATTATTTCTTAGGTCTTGAGGTATGGCAGAGTCCGGAGAATCTTCCTTAACCAAGGGAAGTATGCAGTCGAAATCCTGAAGAGATTGGACATGTTGGAGTGCAAGTCCATGAATACACCCATGGAAGCGAAGCTGAAGCTACTGGTCGACACTTCGTCAAAATTGATTGATGCCACGCTGTATAGACAGATCATTGGATCACTGATGTACCTGACGAACACTAGACCAATTATCCGTTTTTTCGTGAACACCTTGAGTCAGCTTCTGGTAGAACCCAGACATGTTCACCTAGTTGCTGCAAAACATGTGATGAGGTACCTTAAGGGTACATTAGATTGTGGTCTCAGCTATGATGGAGATCATGATTTCACACTGAGTGGGTACATTGATTCAGATTGGGTTGAAAGTGTCTCTGACAAGAAAAGCACTTCAGGATGCTGTTTCAGTTTGGGATCAACCATGATCTCATGGCAAAGTAGGAAGCAATTCAACATTGCTCTCAGTACAGCGGAAGCATAATACATTGCTGCGTGTTTTGCTAGTTGTGAAGCCATATAGCTTCGGAAGTTGTTGACATGTCTATTCGACCTAGAGATGGAAGCAACCATGATCCTATGTGATAACAAGAGCTGCATAAAGATGATAGAGAATCCTGTATTTCATGAAAAGTCGAAACACATAGAGATCTGATACCATTACATCCGTGACATGGTGCAGAGAGGAGTCATAAAGCTCCAATACGTTAACATGGATGAACAAGTTGCCGATGTGTTGACCAAGCCTCTATCTCATGTAAAGTTTGAGCACTTTCGAGATAAGCTTGGTATAGTCCGAAAGGACCTCCCTCGAAAGGGGGAGTAGTGTTGTGTTGAGATATGCCAGCCTAGCACTGTGCTTCCAACTTAATTGCTGTGACGTAAAGCCAGTGTAGTTCTGTGTTGAGATATGCCTAGTACTGTGCTTCCAGTTTAATTGCTGTGACGTAAAGCCAGTCTAGTTCTGTGTTGAGATATGCCTAGTACTGTGCTTCCAGCTTAATTGCTGTGACGTAAAGCCAGTCTAGTTCTGTGTTGAGATATGCCTAGTACTGTGCTTC
>ML776553.1:7616483-7652684 GCA_009831015.1 Picea engelmannii | reverse complement strand
TATTCTAATTATTATTGATGTATTATTCATTAGATCAATCCCCTATTGCGGATTGATCATGTCGGCTATTGTAAAAGACCAAATCCCCTTTTGCGGATTGGTCAAAACATAATTGTAATAGGCAGAATAAGAAGTCGGCCCCATAATATATTAAAAAGGCCCCATAATATATTAAAGGTGGTTATAACCACCCAGAAGAAGAAGTCGGCCCTGCCAGTGAAGAGACACCTCCGTCCACACCTACCAGAATTGTATAAATAAGGAGGCTAGCGCCTCATTTGTACATACACTCACTTGTTCATTGAGAAGCAAGTTTCGGAGCTGCAGTTGGAGAAGAGAGAGAGGCACATTCTTGGGAGAGGACTTTCTGTATTTGTTTGAGTTATCTTTTGGCATTGTATTGGCTATCTATAATAAGGAAGTTTTGCTGGGTTTTCTCCCCCATGAGGGTTTCCCAGGATAAATGATGTGTCTCTTGTGATTGTGTATTTCTCAGTGATCTTATCTTATGCTATTGTTATCTAGTGAAATGCAAAGAACTCTAATAATAGCTTAAACCTTAACAGAATTAACACCAAGAAAACACCTTGCATCGAAGAAAAGAGAGTTACATAAGTATATATTGGTTAATTCAATCTAAATATAATTCATTGAGTATGCTTTTATGTTATTTAGAACTGTAGTTCCTGTTTTTTTTTTTGAAAAATGCAACATGTATTTCAGAACAAAGAGGTACATCAAGATCGAAGGTGTAGCAGTTGCTGCTTTTGAAATGCAAAATATTTGTAGACAACTCTACAGAATGTGAAGTTTCCTGACAATTATAAGTTATTCTCTTTCAAGTCTCCATTCAAGAAGGCTGTCTTCACATCCATGTGATGAATTTTTCAACTATTCTGTGCAGCCAAAGCCAACAATGCACAAATGCTAGCCCATTTTGCTGTGGGGGCAAAAGTATCCTCATAGTCTATGCCTTCTTTCTGTGCATATCCATTCGCCACAAGCCTCACCTTATGCTTGTCAAGTGAGCCATCCGATTTGTACTAGTTCTTGTAGACCCACCTGCAACCGATTGGTTTGGTTCCAAATGGGGAATCCACCAACGTCCATGATCTATTCTTGATGAAAGCATCATACTCCTTCTTCATGGCTTCTTTCCACTCATCATGAGAAGCAACTTCTTCAAAGGAAGTTGGTTCAATGTTAGTAGATAAATTCAATTCACAATTAAATGAAACATCCATATCATTTACATCACCTGAATCTGAATTATCTACATCACCTCCGTCTTGTCTTGTAGAACTTCTGGTTCTTGTCTTTCCAACCTCATAAGGACGAACACTTTCAAGTGTCTTTATGAGCCACTTTGGTGGACCTTTCTGAGATGGTCCAGGTTGCTCCATTGATTGAGATGGTGTTGCATTCCCATAAAGGTTTAGCCTTTCAATCCTCTCAATCACATCATCCAGTTGAATTCTTTGTTCTGATGAAGTGGTTGTATCTTCTTCATGAGGGGGAGATGGCACTTCAAAAGGAGATTCTAGAGATTGATCCAAGATAGGGATCCCCCCTTCAAGATGTCGAATCTCATCATCCAATTCAAGTTATGTCTTTACATGGGTGAATCTATCCAGATGATCAAGCTGTCACTCAATAGTCTTGTCATTCTTGGTGGATTCAAGAAAAATCACATCTCTGGA
This sequence comes from Picea engelmannii, assembly GCA_009831015.1. Lineage (NCBI taxonomy): Eukaryota > Viridiplantae > Streptophyta > Pinopsida > Pinales > Pinaceae > Picea > Picea engelmannii. Next base: position 7,650,984 of record ML776553.1, on the reverse strand, counting down.
AATAATGAACTTCTTGTTTACCTCATCGCAAATATGATATGCCTTGGTGGTATTTGAGTACCCCAAGAAGATGCACTTCCAACTCCTTGCACCTGGTTTGTTTCTTTGCTCCTTAGGAATTAAGGCATAGCAGGTGGAACCAAAAACCCTGAGATGCCTCACTGAAGGAATGCGACCATTCCACATTTCATAAGGAGTCTTTGTTCCCAAGAGAATGAGATGGACTCCTGTTTTTTACATACTTCGCACATAGAACTGCATCAACCCAAAAGATCAACTTCACATTCTTCAAAAATAACATTGAACATACCATGTTCAAGAGTGTCTTGTTCACTTTTCTCCTACTCCATTTTGTCGAGGATTGTATGGAACAATGGTTTGATGCTTGATCCCATGTTGGCGAAGGTAGCTTTCAAACTCATTTGAAGTGTATTCCCCTCCATTATCAGTATGAAGAGTGCCGATACAAGATTGAGCGTCATTTTCAATCCATAGATGAAAGTTTTTAAATGTGTCAAATGCTTGAGATTTTTGTTTCAACTAATACACCCAAGACATCCCGGTGTAGTCATCAATAAAAGTCATGATATATCTTTTACCAAAGGTAGATATAACATGCATGGGGCCACACAAGTCAAAGTGTATCAACTCTAGCTTTCTACGTGCTCTTGAGGTGGAAACATGAAAAGTCTACTTGCTGTGTTTACCAAGGATACAAGCCTCACATTGCTGCAAATTCCTTGGAATGGTAGACAGACCAGAAACACCATTTTTCTTCAGCATACAAAGACTATCATAGTTAATGTGCCCAAATCTAGCATGCCAGAAGAGACTAGAAGACATTGCATCTTCATCATGATGAGAAAGGTATGCAAAATTATATGCCTGTGCAGATGTTCATTTCAATTTCAACAATCTACCATACTCCCATCCTGTCATGACAACCATGTTGTCGAAAGACCTCCTTATTTCAACTTGTCCATCAAACATGTGAATAGAATGACCTTGCTGTCGAATGTGTGTTATCCTCATTTTTTGGGATAACTAGGAGATCATGTCTCGAGGCCCACAGGTCCTAGACATGGAGTACCGAGAGTAGGATTGACCTGAGCATGGCCCTGGAGGGCCCACCTTTTCTTCTTCCATCATCTTTATCTTGTTAGCAGCAACAACATCCATCACCATCGGCTTGGTCCTGTATCAAAAAGGGTTCTTGCTCCATGAGGTAATTAGTCCAGGTATCATGGTATGTGTCACTTTTGATCATTAAAACCTTTAAATATATGCATCTGATTCCTTTTATTTCTAACGACTGCTTGGATCTTACATTTGCCCACTTGACCATGTTTGGGATGATTGACAGGGTGCCCTAGCAAGCCTGTGTCTGTAGGTTTTGGTTTGCCACTGGGGGGAGTTCTGAAAAGCCATCGTCCGCTCCCATCATAACACCACTGTTCCATCTTATTTCCCGCTCACTTATCCCAGACCCCTTGTCCGGGCATTGGGTTGACCTATTTTCAGGACTGCACCTTATCTCGTGGGAAGAAGGGGCTAAAGGCCCAGAAGGTAAAAGCAAGTTGGTAAAAGATAAAAGCCTAAGAATAAAGCCTCGAGATGCTTCGCCCAGGGATCCCTGAGAAAGCAATAAAAGGCTTCTCAGCAAGAAACAAGAGGGACCCGGAAAAATAATAAAACAAGACCTAGTCAGAGGATAGGGGGTCTCATCACGAGCCAACCTATTAGGTCCATGGGTACCTAGCAGTATGACATTGCCACCAGCTGGTTACCATGCCAGGGCAGTGACTCTTGGTTGTATAGCCAAGGGAAAGGGGCTCTCATCATGAGCCAACCTTCTCATTTCTGTGAAAGTTCTTATGGGTAACGCTGTCAGCTCTGGTTACCATGCCAAGGCAGTGTCCCCTGATTAGCTCTTGAACAAAAAAAACAAAAAAGAAGAAAAGAATAAAAAAGAATAAAGGCAAGAATGGGCTTGGAAAGAATGCATCCATGACAGGTACAACTTGCCTTCTACAAAGGCACCCACAGGTAACACTTTTGCATCCTTGGCCCTCACTGCACCCATATGCTTGGACATCCCCTGACCACATCACCCACTTACATGGCTTGGATGAGGTCTCTTCCAGGAACTTTCCTTTTCCAGTGGACACTAGCCCAATAGGACGCCTTGTCTTTTTCTCCAGACTTGTATTGCAGGCTTGTGTAACATCTTTGAGATGTTAACTGATGTATTAGGGATTTTATGCATATGTTTAATAATATTGATGATGAGATGTGATTGACATTGCTATGATCCCTGTGACTGATGAGCCCATGGAGGGCGTAGCCTTTGATGTGCAGGACCGTTCCCGACGGACAGGTACCATTTGGACCGGTACACATGGGGAGATGATCAGTTCAGACCTCCATGGGGTTGAAGAGCCCACCAGATGGATGCTGAGACCCCATCAAGGGGCAGAGACAGGACAGAGGTTGATCAGGGGCTTTGCACCGGAGAAGAAGAGGACGTTCCACCAGAGGCACCCCGACACAGCTTGACCTAAAGGGGTTGAGCCCTTTTTCAGTGAAACGTTGGCCTTGGAAGGCCTGGGACATCACCCTTGATGACCATGACGTCATCCAGCCTATTGGATGTTTTGGGAGGCAAACTAGGTAGCAGTGGCACGTGTGGCAGGTTGGAGAAGCCCAAGGAGGGCTAACATTTTGGTCCAGGATGCCCCATTTGCCCTAAAAAGGGCTAACGTCTCCCTTGGAGGGGCTTTTACTCTCTTTTCAGCTTGATTAGGGTTTAGATTTAACATTTTAATGTAAAACAATATGATTTTGGTATTTTGGCCTTGTCGGCCTTTTTCATGACCTAAAATGTAAAATTAGGTCATGGTATTGTATAAATGAAGGATTTTTACCTTCATTTTTTCATCACAACTCACTCACTCATTAGTGAGGTCTGAAATTTGCGTCCTCTCTTGGGTTATTGGCTGATTTAGTGATGCGCACTTGTTGAAGGAGGATTATTTTGGCATGTTTTGGCTTCTCTCTTGATGGAAGGTGTTACAACTAGGGTTTGCATTATATTTCTTGGTGAATTGTAAGTATTTTTCTGCAAAACTTCTTGAATGAATGGTTGTAGTTTAATTTCTTGCATGTATTTATGATTTTGCTGAACAAAACCCTAGGTGTCAAGCACACAAGTAGGTCCTTGTCTCATGTCCCCATTGAGAGAGATTTTTTTAGCCATTGTTGAAGAAAGAAAGAGCCTAGCCGTAGCTACACTCCTATTTCTTCTTCCCCTTTGCTAGCCGTGCCTTTTACAAGCTGAGAAGAAGAAGACGTCTTGAAGCCTAGGGTTTCTACACTTTGGGGCCGATTTTTCTAGGGTTTGCTAGTAGAGCCTTGCTGCTGCAACACTTTGTTTTATCAAACCCTCTTGTCTCAGTTTATCTTTTATGCTAGCCGTTTTGCCATCTAAGGAAGGAGGAGAGAGCACGAGGCCTTGCCATAGCAACACCTCAGAACTCTTCCCTCTAGTCCTTAGCCATTTTGACCTTGTCCCCTTCAACTCTTGTGTCCTTCACTATTGACTCCATTAAACCCTAAGGCACTGATCTAAAGTCCTTCAACATTGAAGTGAACTTGATCACAACTACTTTCAAAACTTTGAATTGAAACCCTAACTACTAACCCTAGCCTAAACTAACCTGCTAACCCTAAGTGCTGCCGTCATCCTTAGCTATTTACATCATTTGTGCAACATCGTTTTGTTTTATGGGCAATTGAACAATGATTAAAGGCATTAATTGAATGAGGTGTTGATTTATTGTATTGAATGCCACGTTGTTCCAACATTTATTGAAGAAGTAATATTACTTTCATTGCTATATTTATAAACATTGACTTCGTCAATATTTATTGCCATAATTGCTTATGTATTTATCAGATAGTCATCAATTTATATCAAGTACTAACCCATTGAACTAGCTTGCATATATATCAGTTTGCTGTTGCTTTATTCCAGGCAGGTGTATTTCTTTGGGGATTTTACTTCATTATTGGCTGTTTAGCCGGGACTATCTAATTGGTGGTGATCTGTGAGGGGAGAAACTTATCCTTGTCTTATTATCTTCTTGCCTCCTCAAAACCCCAGGTCACCGGGGACGTCTCCCCTGGGCCTAAGCTCCCTAAAGAGAAAGAACCTTCCCATCGTGGTGACATTGGGTGGGATTGGTTCCTGTTACGCTAGTTTGACTCTTTATCTTGTAGCCTTTTATCCTTACTACAAACTGCGCGATAACATTTTGGCGCCGTTGCCGGGGAACACTGAGTCAATTCTCCTCAAAGACGACACTTTTCGGTAAGCCTTGCCTCATAAACCTTATCTTACAAGCTTACCTGACGACTCCACTTAGGGTGTTTTCCCTTATCCTTTGATAGTTTCAGGCAAATTATCTGGCGACTCCACTGACCTTTTCTAGGGTGCCACCTTACTCTCAACCCTGTGTATTTCCAAGTTATGGGATCATGGTGTCCTGGGAACTACTATATCCAACTATTGATTTCAAAAGCCTTCTAGGATACCTAACCTGTTTTGATACAAAATGGTCAAACAACCTTCCAAGATTTTGGGGCCTCCCAACTCCTCACATCATAAAATTTTTGGAGCATATAAGCGAGGTAGAATTGGGAGGGGAGGATGCTCTAATAAAACTTTTCATACTCTCTCTGCCATCCTTCTTACAAGATTGGGTTAAGGGTTGTTGCCAAGATAGAGGCATATCATCTTTCATACACCTCATCATCAGGTTTGTTAATTTTACCAAACCACGTTGCCAAACGTATGAAGATGCCCTTCATAATCTCACAATAGCCTTGGAAGACGAAGGATTCACTACTGAGATTGTGGCAGATCTCAGAAATGCATATCATGTTCAACATCAAGAATCCTCTGATGTGAAAGAAGAGATTCATGAAGAACGTTGTCAACCTCTTGAAGAGGAGCAGGATTTTGCCCATGATTCAATAGAATGCAGTGAAGATATAACTAAAGAAGTGAATTATGAAGCACCAGTAACTGCTCCTCAGTCTGATGAAGCTCTCCAAGATCCTGTCCCTCTTGCACAAGATGAAGAGAATGAGGTAAGTCATTTTCCTTTCCAGTTCTTTGATGATACCTTGTTCTATGACTCAGAGAGTGAAGAGGAAACAAAACCCTTGGACGAGCTTGATCCTCTATATCTCAAGGCTGAAGATGTAGAGGCAAATCTTTCTCTTGACGAAGTTATCCAAACGCTTGAATCTCCTGCACATGAAGGATTAAACAAGGTGAGTTATTTCCCCTTCCAAAATTTTAATGATTCTTTATCTTATGATGTAGAGAGCAAAGAAGTGTTGGATGTTCTAACCCCTTCATGTTTTGATAAAAATGAGGACTTTGTTGATAACATTGATGAGTTCATACATGTCGGGAAGCGTAAATGGGATGTGATTGGATATGATGGGATCCCATTTACGACATTGATGAGTTCATACATGTCGGGAAGCGTGAATGGGATGTGATTGGATATGATGGGATCCCATTTATGACATTGAGGGTCATTCCCAAAAGTTGCCTTTGCATCTATCACATGAAGTTACTAATAATTTTGACATTTGGCAACAAGAACCTGACCTTATTCAGACACCCAAGGATGACTTGATGTTATGCTTTCCTAATGATTTTCGGTCATACCTTGAGGACTTTGATGATTGCTCCTCTGAGCATTTGGATTTATTCTATAAAGATGACTATCAACCACCGCTGTGCTCAAGTTTTGACAGGAGTAAGAACGTTGTTTGCCTAAAGAGAGATTCTCATGACATTTTTCTCCAGCCACCTCTTATTACCTTACCTTGCTGTATCATTAAAGGTGTAGTTGGGAATTATATCTTTTGCATTGAGTTTCCTCTGAAGCAAACCTGAGAATCCAAGGGTTGGTTGAAAACTACAGATTTTAGTCTATCATCTCATTTTTTCAACTTTCCCTTGAGACCTTGCCAATCGTCTGCTAGATCTTTGTCGATCCCTTCCCAAACTTCAGAGCATGAGGACGTCCTAGGTAGCCAGTTTGCAGACCTTTTGAGCCAGTATTCTGAACTGTGGACCCATGATTTCTTTCTGAAGTGGATTGAGTGCTTTCCTCAGAAGTTGACTTGGCATGACTTTTTCCCTCCCACATGCCTCCATGAGCTAGACCTTACAGCTTCCATAGATACAATGCATTTTCTAACTCATGGCATTTTTGTGCTTGATTTATCACTATTTTGGTTTATGATGAAGCACAAAGGCAGGTATCGTGGGACTTTGCTGGATTGGCTTCACTGGTTGTTTGACTACACCCAACATTCCAGCCAACAAGTAAGTACAGGTAAGAAGTTTGCTTTCACATTCTTACTTATTGATTGCTTTATTTTAGTATATATATCTATGTATGCTGGGGTGGCATTACCACCCTAATTTTGTTACTAATGCTTCTATTGAGATCGAGCAGGTCTGCAGTTTATGCTAGAGGTGCTGAGGTTCTCATGCGCTCTACGGTGAGCACATGTCTCTGAGTTGGAGCCAGATGTTATCCCCACTTTTTGGGATAACTAGGAGATCATGTCTCGAGGCCCACAGATCCTAGACATGGAGTACCGAGAGCAGGATTGACCTGAGCATGGCCCTGGAGGGCCCACCTTTTCTTCTTCCATCATATTTATCTTGTTAGCAGCAACAGCATCAATCACCATCGGCTTGGTCCTATATCAAAAAGGGTTCTTGCTCCATGAGGTAATTAGTGCAGGTATCATGGTATGTGTCACTTTTGATCATTAAAACCTTTAAATATATGCATCTGATTCCTTTTATTTTTTAACGACTGCTTGGATCTTACATTTGCCCACTTGACCATGTTTGGGGTGATTGACAGGGTGCCCTAGCAAGCCTGTGTCTGTAGGTTTTGGTTTTCCACTGGGGGGACTTCTGAAAAGCCATCGTCCGCTCCCATCATAACACCACTGTTCCATCTTATTTCCCGCTCACTTTTCACATTCCCCTTGTCCGGGCATTGGGTTGACCTATTTTCAGGACTGCACCTTATCTCGTGGGAAGAAGGGGCTAAAGGCCTAGAAGGTAAAAGAAAACAAACATATCAGCATATAGAGGCAGCAAACAGTGCTGTAGAGACAACATATAGAGGCAACAAATCAGTGCTGCATATCAGCATATTAGAGGCGCATATAGAGGCAACAAACAGTGCTGTAGAGATAGCATATAGAGGCAGCAAATCAGTGCTGCATATCAGCATATTAGAGGCGCATATAGAGGCAGCAAACAGTGCTGTAAGAGACAGCATATCAGTCCTATAAAGGGACAGCATATCAGTGCTAAACAAGACAGTATATCAGTCCTATACAGGACAGCATATCAGTCAATCAGAGGCAGCAACAACAACCCATATCAGAGGTTATATATTAGTTCATAAGAGGCAGCGTATCTCAGTCTTTGAAGGCAACTCGGATACATATATATATCAACAAGGTCTCTTAGGTCTGTGTCAGGTCAGAGTCAACTTGGCAAGCTCTTTAAGAGCAGACTTTTCATGGTGGATGTTTGTAAGTGATCTTACATTATTAATGCAATAAAGGAATATCGTTTGCTGGGGTTTTTCTCCCTGTACAGGGTTTCCCCAGGGTATATGTGTTTTTGATGTGCATGCTTACGTATCTACATGATTATTGCTATTCAGTTATGATTCTATATTATTGAAATGTTTTAAGCTGGAGTCAAAGTGTTGAAGAATTCAAAGAAATAATCTGCTTAAGAAATCAAGCTCAAAATTTAACAAATTAGCCCATGTTATCCTTTATCAGTTATGAAATACCAAACTCAGGGTCCAAACAAATCCCAACCTCCTTGATAATCAACGGTATTGGTCCAATTGCAGAGAGACCAATTGCTAGACTTGCCAAATCCACTTAAGAATGCATGAATTGAAGATCTTAGAGGCTTCAACTAAACTAACTATATCGTAAAAAACATAAGGGCCAAGTATAGCTATAATATAAGTAGCATTTTAAACATGGTGTTGAAAAACTATTTGCTAGGGCACATTGTTAGTTTTGGCTTTGATGACCCATTTTTCAAATGGCACAGTCCATTGCTCGTGTATATCACCAATAGGCTTTTCTATCTTCCTTTGATGCTATTAATAATCTCACTATTCTTTATGGCTCCAAGATTGGGGGCCAAGCCTTCAACATGTTGATTAGGCTTATGCGGGATAGGGCAAACCATTATGTGCTAGCATATGAATTGTTGCAAATGGACTATTCCTCACATTATTATCCATGCCAAGTTTGGTGCCCATCTCCTCCACCTTGAGAGCATCTCGAGGGTCATTTCTTCTCTTCAAAGATTCCGATGTTTCTTGGATTCAGTCATGGGCTGGAGATATATCCTTGGCGGAGATTGCTTCCTTGGGTTGGAGATTGTGTTGGTGTTTGGAGGCCTCTCATTTGCTATAGTTTGTTTTTCCATTGATTGCCTAATCCTAACAAATATTTATTAGATGCCCCACCTCACCTTCTCCCTGTTAAAGGTGAGATTAATAAGGCAATTATGGAAGACATGTATTGGCATTTTATCCATGTTACTTGGGGTTTTTGTGCTCTCCCTCTCCGCTTCTTAGTCCCAAGCCAACCTTCTGTGTAGAACATTTCTTGTTGATTGTTGATGGTCTTGTTGTTCATCCAGATTATCATCGACAATGCTTTCATCAATTGTGTATCAAGACAGATGATCACATCCCTTTGGAAGATAGGTTTTGCAGTCTGTGTTCTCTACAGTAAATTGACGATGAAGAGCGTTTGATTTTCAGGTGCCCTATTTATTATGAGATCTGAGGGAGATTCGACTGTCTTTACCAATACTCAGGGGATGCTTCTGTACCTTCTTCCAGTACCTTGATTAGAGATGGCTGGCTTTATTTCTTAGAGAGGCAGTTGCTTTTAGATGACAAACTTTGTGTTGTTCTTCTAGACCTTCTAGATTGTTCACATCCTTATTTCCACCCTTTCTGGTCAGTGAAAGTGTAAAGTGTTCTGTGGGCACTGGAGATATTGGCATGGATGGTAGCAAATTTGTCAGATAGTGCCCACGTTCTCGATTTGCCTCATGTTGTTACTAAATCCAGCTCAATGTGTAGAAAGGTTGCTGCTTTCTTTCATATCCTGCCCAAATCTTTTGAATCTGAGTGCACTGCCAACTTTTCCATTGTGGACCTTGAATGTCAGGAAAGCTTGTAAGTGTAACTCTTGATTACCATCTGGTGGCTAGGATAGCCCACCTAGCTCCTGTTGATTTGGGCCATTCCTTTGATGTGATTACTAAGCTCAACATTGTCGTCATCACAATGATACATGGACCTATAGGTCCCTCCTTAGAGAGCTATAGACTCTTGCCAATTTCTTCCGGTACCCCAATCAGAGATGCCTGGCCTTATACACGCAGGAGGTCCTCTGTCTTCGCTCTCTCATCCTCCAGCCACACTCACATCCCGGGTCACCATCCACCCAGCTGTTCACTTCCTTTTTTATGGTGCTCCCATCTAATAGGGGTACCAAGAGACAGGTGGATGACGATCTTATCCCTGACCCTAGATCAGTGTAGACTTGGAGCACTATTTCTACTTCCATGAGGCATTAGCGGCATTGCAAGCCCAGATCTCATATCAGCAGATAGTTCAGTAGTTAGATGATATCTTCCAGATTATAGTGACAAGCTGTCCCTTCCAAGCAGCAACACAACACCCTTTCCATCTCCTCTTCCAGATCTTCCTCTGGATAGATATCTATTTTGAGCTTTCTCCATTTGGTCTCGGATGTTAGGAGAGTTGGTTCCAGTGGACCAGGATAGGCTTGTATTGTTTGTATCACAGGTTCTAGATCCACTCACCTTGTACATCTCTCTCCTGGATCATTTCTCCATCTTTGGAGTTGGCTTGTCAGGATCTAGATTAGACTCTTATTTTACTTTCTGCATCTTGCTTCTTATATAGGAGCCACTTTGGTGCTCTCTTTGTAATGACATCATTGTACCTAGCAGTCCCATTGACCTACTTTAGTGGTCATTTGTTGGACATTAATACAATTATCTTATCTTATCTTGTATTTTAGTTTTCTGCTGGTTATCTCACCAGATCTCTTTCTTTCGAGGCATCGTTTTTCTTGACTGTCTTCACCTTCAGGGATGTACTCTACTGCAAAGTGTTTATCCATTATGGATGTACTTTCATTCTTTTGCAAGGTTATGGTATTTATTTACTTTTTTTCTTCTTATTTATTTGCTATTGTTATTTGTTATAGTTTTGTTTGAGTCCCATTGGCCTATTTTGAACATTAATATAATTTCTTTCTTTTCTTCCTTTCTCCTTTCTGGCTTGTCACTTCCTGCATGTGTTCTTCCATGTTCCTACAAGCTGATTGCTTGCCCCAGCTGGGGCATTGGAGTTGTTTAAAGGGGGCGGGTTTCTGAGTGGCAGAGATCTTGAGAAGAGGTCAGACTTTGACTACACATTCTCTGATTGGAGGGGGAAACATATTATAGAAATTAATATTATGGTTGGTTCAGCATGCCCTTTCTTGATTATTTGTAAACAAGTAGTCCTCAGTTAGCTGAGAGAAGGAATTTATTGAAAATACAGAGCAGACTTTTTTTGTTTTTTTTTTATCACTGGCGGAATCAGGAACTGGGCTGGTCTCGTACTCGCATGACATGGGGTCGATTCCGACCGCTACCACTATAACCTCCAGGTGCCATACGTATGCCCCTTCTGCAGGCATGGGTAAGTTGGGGGGATTTGGACTCGGAACCTCATCGAACATAACACTTCATATCACGGCACTTGCCAATTGAGCTGCCCCCCGGGGGCTAATACAGAGCAGACTTTTAATTGAGTCGCAGCATGAGGATTAAATTCTCAGTAGATGGGTTAAGCTTGGATAGTCCCTCAGCAACTAATTTATTTTGAGCTTCCAGTAATCCAACAAGTGATACTGACAGAATGCTTCTTTAGCAACCTGTGTAGTTGTGATTAATATAAAGGATTTGGATAGATCTGGACTTGTTTAACAAAGCAAAAAGTGTTTATTTGAACAAATTTTAGAAGAATACTGTTCATTATGCATAGAGACAATATGTACAACCATACCCTAGATCTGGAGATATCATGACCATTTAAGTGAAGAGTATAACTGTGTATCTCTTCTGCAATTTTTATATTTGCAAGTCTTGTCCTATATTAACCTACATAATGCAGGTGGGCATTTATATGGTTAAGCCTTTTCATGTTTTACACCATTTCAATGTGTGAAATTTGGCCTGTTTATCTGGAAGATTCATGAAGCATCTTGAGGTGTGCAATCACATATTGTATATTGTTTCTTTCTGATGCTATTGATGTTTGTATTTCTCAAGCTTTGTAAGGTTGATTAATTGTTGTTCTTGTTCTTTGCTTCCATATTTACTGTACAGTTGCAACATCATGCAGAGCGGATTGCCAGTAGTGTAAAAGGTGTGGCTATGCGACGCCCAAAAGTGAAGGTTGCAATTTCACATTGCTTTGGTTTCATTTTGTCAAGACACATGCTTGTTTTCCTTAATTCAGATGTTCTGTTGATGCTTGTTTAATTCGTAGATAACATTCTTGTCTTGCCTAACATGGAGACCAGGATATGAGCTCTGAAGTAGTGGACAGTAATCCATACAGTAGACTGATGGCATTGAAGCGAATGGGTATTGTGAACAATTATGAGCAGATCCGAGAATTTTCAGTTGCCATTGTTGTATGTGCCCATCTCCCTCCTCTTGTAAAGTTGTTGCTTTTGTAATATGAGCAATAGCTGTCCCTGATGCTTGTTGGAAAAGTCATGATTTAACTAGAGAATCTGGACAGCCTATCCTGAAGGCTGATTTTAGACAGAGAGTTAAATTTCATATTTTATGTTTCTTTGAGGAAACTTGGTAGAATCTGCTAGGCAATCACTAGAGTCCTGAAAAAGTTCTGAAACATGTCAAGTTTGTAAGGCCACAGATGTACAGGTGAATGTGGCAACTATGGTATGTATATTTTGAAAAGGATATCATGGAATTCTAGTTCACCTTCTTACCAGTTTGGTTGGATAATATTCATGTTATATCTTACTTCTAATCATAGATAAATTTGTGGCACCATATGGCCGAGCAATTTGTATGTAAATAAAAAGAGCATGTTGACAATTCTCTTTTGCTTCGGCAGTAAATTTTTCAGAGATGAGATGAAAATTTGCTTCATTCACAGAAGCATCTGCCTGTGGCAGTCATTGTAACCTACAATAATATATGCCCCTCATTTTCAGCCAAGTTTTTTTTACTACCATACTGCCAAGTTGACTCTATTAAGTATCTTATAGGGGCACATTCCATAAGGAGCATGGAAGATATACTACATCATCTTGATAGACCATCAACCCAGTCATATGCAGCCTACATTTTACAATGGAAGCTTCCAATTTTTGGAGTAACTTACAATGGTCTCTTTGGGATCCACAAGGTCAGAAGGAATGAGGTATCTCGGGTCTTCTCATTGAGAGAAACTAAGATAAATTCCCTATTGATACATGTAGTTAAGTAGCAGCCAGCATATTTCAGGGGGTATTTAGAAATGGGGATACAGGGAATAGTTGTAAGGTACCCAAGTTGTAATGAAATAATATCAATTAAATAGAGCAATAATATTAAGTGGTCATGATGAGGAACAGGCCCCTTAATGAAAAATGTATGAGGATAATATACAATACTTGGACATACCAATGTAACAATCTGTTGGATTTCGGAGTATACATGCATGGAAATAGAACAGAAGCGAAGAAATGCTCCAAAAAATTGCTAATTTCATATTGCATAATAAACATATTTATGATACAAAACTCGTCTTAAACATAGCTTGACTTGGCTTAGTAAAGCAAAAGAGTAAGAGTTCGACTTGGCTCGGGAAAAACTTGACTACTACAGAAATATTAAAACAAATTTTGACCTGAGAAGAAATCAGGAAAAACCAGAGCAGAAAATGAGCAAAAAATCTCACTTTCTGGATTATATAATGAGGGGGTGAGTTTTTTGACAGGTCCACAAGTCAACCTTGTTGACCTGTCAATGACTTGCTCAGTCCTCATGGGTCAAACTTGTTCTTGGTGAATCAAACTCACTGACGATGAGTTTTACACCGCTGAGTTGAATCGACCCATTTCAACTGACGAGCTGGGTTGGATCCACAAGTCTTGGTAAAAAATGGGCAACTTAGCATCTTTATACCCTAACAAGTAGAACCTCTTTTGGATAATATCCTTGAAATTGTCCCAAGTGCTGACGGGTGGTTGATTTGTAGATGCTAGGGACTTGGTGTGCATCAACTAGGTGAGGACTGTGAAAAATCCAAGCCCTAGGTGACCAAAATCCTTATGATCTCAATCAGACAAGTAGATTGCTGAATTTAATTATTGCAGAAATAAATTTCAGGCCATAGCATTAATCACATAATAACTGGAAATCAAATATCGGAATCATAAAAATTAATCTCTCTCTCTCTCTCTCGCCCACACAGGTAATTACTCCTTCAAATCAGCTTTTCATTCCTTCGAAAAACTTACAAGGAAACCTCCACACGCTGCCCAAAAAACAGCTCTGCACAGTTACCGAAAATCACCTTGAACTTGAGCAAAACACCTGCCAAGAAAGTAAAGCCTGCTGAAAAAACTAGAAACAACAGTTTTCTTCTGTACGGCACTGCTGTTGAGCGACAGAGAGAGAGGGAGAGAGAGCAGGCAGCCAGGAAAGAGGCATTTCCAGGCAGCAAGCAGTTTCTCACAGTCGTACGGAACAATTTCGTACAGCAGTATGGAAGTCCGTACAGTGGTATTGAAACAATGTGCAGAACCATACAGTCATATGGAAACCGTATATCAGTTCCGTACAATTGTATGGACTTCCATACCGTTGTACGAAACTATTATGCATGACTGTACAGAACTGTGCGGGACTGCTTGCTGCTTGTAAATGCCTCTTTCCTGGCTGCTTGGAAATGCCTCTTTCCTGGATGCTTGCTCTCCCTCCCTCTCATTGTCGCTCAACTTGCTTAGCTGCTCAAGTGTTCTTGTGTGTTTGAACTCTCTATCTGTGACGAACTAACCCGGTTCAAATCACACATCCAAAATATTTGGAACAGTATAAAGAAATCCACATGGATAAATAATATATTGAATAATAAATGTACGATGAATTTGAATATTAGTATGATTACAAATGAGGGTGAGGGCTGTATATTACTATATATACCTGTTATCCCCCACTTTCAGGGATAACTAGGAGATTATGTCTCGAGGCCCACAGGTCCTAGACATGGAGTACCGAGAGCCAAATCGAATTGAGCATGGCCCTGGAGGGCCCATCTTTTCTCCCTTTCAGCGCCTCCACTTTGTCAGCAGTAGCAACAACATCCATCACCTTCGGCTTGGTCCTGTATCAGCGATGGTTTTGCTCCACGAGGTAATGAGCCCGGGTATCATGGTATGTGTCACTCTGATCCTCAAAACCTTTGAATATGTGCATTTGATTCCTTTGTTTCTAAGGGGTGCTTGGATCTTATGCTTGTCCACTTGACCATGTCTGGGGGGAATGACATGATGCCCTAGCAAGCTTATGTCCATAGGTTTTGAGTTGCCACTGGGGGGATTTCTGAAAAGCCATCGTCCGTTCCCGTCATACATACCACTTTCCATCTTATTTCCCGCTCACCCATCCCATTACACTGATTTGGGCATAGGGTTGGCCAATCATTTAGGGGTTGTACCTTACCTTGTGGGAAGAATGGGCTAAAAGGCCTGGGTGGTAAAAGCAACTGACAATAAAAGCCTAAGAATAAAACCTCGAGATGCTTCGCCCAGGGATCCCTGAGAAAGCAATAAAAAGCTTCTCAGCAAGAAACAGAGGGACCCGTAAAAAATAATAAAACAAGACCTAGTTGAGGGGCAGGGGGTCTCATCACGAGCCAACCTATTAGGTCCATGGGTACTTAATGGTATGACACTACTAGCAGCTGGTTACCACGCCAGGGTAGTGGCTCTTGGTTGCATGACCAAGAGAAAGGGGGTCTCATCACGAGCCGACCTTCTCATTTCCGTGAAAGTGCTTGTGGGTAACATTGCCACCATTGGTTACCAAGCCAGGGCAGTGTCCCTTGACTAGCTTCTTGAAAGAAAAAAACAATAAGACAAGACCTGGTTAGAGGATATGGGGTTTCATCACGAGCCAGCCTATTAGGTCCATGAGCATCTAGCAGTATGACACTACCGACATCTGGTCACCACGCCAGGGTAATGGCTCTTGGTGGCATAGCCAAGAGAAAGGGGTCTCATCACGAGCCAACCTTCTCATTTCTGTGAAATGCTTGTGGCTAACATTGCCACCACTGGTCACCAAGCCAGGGCAGTGTCCTTTGACTAGCATCTTGGAAGAAAAAGAATGAAGATAAAAGGCATGAATGGGCTTGGAAATATTTGCATCCATGACAGGTGCAACTCACCCTCCACAGAGGCACCCACCTGCAAGCCATCCCTGCTATCACTACACCTTTTTCCTAGGCATCTCCATCCACCTCACCCACTTACATGACTTGGATTTAATCCTTTCCAGAAACATCTCTCTTCCAGTAGACATTAGCCCAATAGGACATCCCGTCACTTCCTCCAAACATGCATTGCAAACTTGTATAATGTTTTTGAGCACTAGACTGGGGTAAAGGGGTTTTATGAACATGTTTAATAATATTGATGATTAGATGTGATTGACATTGCTATGATCCTTGTGACTTATGAGCCCATGGAGGGCGTATCTGTTGATGTGCAGGATCATGCCTGACGGACAACTACCACGTTGGACAGGTACACATGGGGAGATGATTAGTTCGGACCTCCATGTGGTTGAAGAGCCCACCCGATGGATGCTGAGACCCCAACAGGGGGTAGAGACAGGGAAGAGCATTTGTACCAGGGAAGAGCAGAAGAATCCACCAGAGGCAGCTGAGCAGACATGTACCTAGGGGGGTTGTGCCCCCTTCACTGGAATGTTGGCCTTGGAAGGCCTAGGACGTCATCTAAAAGGTTCATGACGTCATCCTTGCTTCATGGATGCTTTGGCAGACAGACATGGCAGTTTGGCACGTATGGCAGGTTGGAGAAGCCCCAAGGAGGGCTAACGTTTTGCTCCAGGAGGCTGCATTTTCCCTAGAAAGGGATAACGTCATCCTAGAAGGGGCATGACATCTTGCTTTAGCTTGATTAGGGTTTTAGTTTATGACATTTTAATGTAAAACAATATTATTGTGTATTTTGGCCTTGTCGGCCTTTTGATGACCTAAAAAAGTAATTAAGGTCATTGCTACCGTATAAATTGAGGGTTTTTACTCATTTTTTCATCATCTTTCACTCACTCAATAGTGAGGTCTGAAATTTGCGCCCTTCTTAGGGTTATTGGCTGAAATTGTGAGGCGCACTTGTTGAAGGAAGACTTTTCTTGGCATTTTTGGCATTTCTCTTGGTGGAAGGTATTACAACTAGGGTTTTGCTATATGATTTCTTGTTTAATGTAAGTGAATTTCTGCAACACTTCTTGATTGAATGGTTATGGTTTATTTTACTTGCATATGTTATTATAATTTGTTGAATCAAACCCTAGGTGACAAGCACTAGTTAATGTCCTTGTCTCATGTCCCTACGAAGATTTTGAGCCATTTTATTTGTTGACGTAAGATAGAGCCTTGCTATAGCAACACTCTATCCTTTTGTTCTAGCCTAGCCGTTTTTTATTCTTGTTGTTGAGCCAAGAAGGAGAAAAACACACCAAGGCCTAGGGTTTCTACACCTTGGTGAGCCGTTTTTCCCTAGGGTTTGTCTAGTGAAGCCTTGCTTTAGCAACACATCCCTTACAAACTCTCTTGTCTTAGACTTTATCAATCATTATTCAAGCTAGCCGTTTTATTATTTCCATTGAGCTAAAGAAGGAGGAGAGAGCATTAAGGCCTAGGCTTTCTACACCTTAGTGAGCCTCTCTCCCCTAGGGTTTCGTTGTTGAGGCCTTGCTTTAGCAACACCTCAACACTTAGCCCTCTTGTCTTTGGTCTTTCATTATCATTTTAGTCCTTCAACCTTGCGGCCTCTTTTGACTCCATATGCCCTAGTAGCGCACTGGTCTAAGACCTCTTGCATTGAGTAACTTGATCACAAGCAAACCTTTTAAACTTTGAACAAACCCTAACTCTTACTAACCCTAGCCTAAACTAATCCTACTAACCCTATTGTTGTCGTCACTTTCTTGTGCTATAAACACCTTTGTGCAGCTTTTGTTTTACTTCTAAAGAAATTCAATCATTGGTTAAGTCATTGTTTATAAAGTGTTGATATTGTTTGCCATAGTCTCTTTAGCATTTATTGTGAAGTGATATTGTAATCATTGCCATTGTACAACTTTGATTTGCTTCAACAATAATATTGTTTATCGATTGCTTATTTTCAGAAAGTCATTGATTATATGAAGTACTAACCAACAAGTAATCTTGCACATGTACAGTTTCTCTGTTGCTCTGTTTCGGGCAGGTACACTTCTTGGTTACTACTTCCGGTTATCTTTATTCTTATTGGCTATAAGCCGGACTTTCTGATCGGTGGTGACTTGTGAGGGGGAATTTATACTTAGCCTTTAACCCTTTGCCTTCTCAAAACCCCAGGTCACCGGGGACGTCTCCCTTGGGCCTTACCTCCCTAAACAGAAAGAACCTTCCCATTGAGGTGACAGTGGTGGGATTGGTTCAGTTACGCTAGTTCGACCTCCTTTCATCTGTCTATTATCCTAACTACAAACTGTGTGATAACATTTTGGCGCCGTTGCCGGGGAACACTGAGTCAATTCTCCTCAAGACGACACTTTTCGGTAAGTCTTGCCTCTCGAGTCTTTATCTTACAAGCTTACCTGACGACTCCACTTCGTGTGTTTTCCCTTTTTCTTTTATAGTTTCAAGCAAATTATCTGGTGACTCCACAAACCAAAAGGAGGTATAATAACCCTCCTCATACCTTCAGAAGAAAGCCTCCCCGAAACTCTCCTGTTGTAAAATCACTTTTCGGAGGAAATCTTCCCTTAAACACCATGTCTAGCATAGCAACTCAGACCAATACACCGAACCCAGGCAATAATCAAAGACAATGGTCATCTACTCTCTTCAAGCCGCTAGACATGTCAGCCATACCAGGTTACCCTAGGCAAATGCCACCCAAGTATGAGAAGTAGTTGCCGAAGTTTACCGATATTGATGCAATCGGTGTTGAAGAGCATATGAGCAATTTTTGGGCGTTTTTTCAGCTTCACCTCGTTAGTGATAATGTTGAAGACCTAGTCATGAAATAGTTCTCCGCTACTGTCCATGATGCTTCAAGGCGTTGGTATCATAGTCTTCCAAATGGCAGCATTAAAACCATGGACAAACTAGAAGAAGCCTTTCTCAAAAGATGGAGTATTCAGGAAGGCCCCAACATACTATTAACTAAGCTAAATTCCCTTTGGAAGCATGAAAATGAGACCATTCGAGAGTTCCATACTAGGTTTGAAACTCTGTTGCAAAAGATCCTTGCAAGCCATCATCCAAGCGATAATTACCTTGTCTATATCTACAACAAGTCTTTCACTGGTAAACTAGGGTATCTTCTCAGAGACAAAAACCCCCAAACAATCCAAGAAGCTCAAGAATTGGCTACCAAGATTGAAGGCAACTTCCATTCATCTAAGATTGAGCCTTTCACAAATCCAAGGGGGAAAATGGACACTAAACCCAAGATAGCCCACAATACCGAGCCTACCTCAGACCTTTGCGCTAGTATGGAAAAATTACAAGCAACCATGGATGTCATGATAAAAAATCAAGAGCTAATGATGAGTAGAATCATCAACTTGGAAAGAGCCTAGAGCTAAGCACTTAGGGTTCCGTACAAAGGCCAATTCCAAAAGGGAAACCAATTCTATAAACCAAAGAATGATCAAGAGGTTCCAAACACTTTGGCTCCTACAAATGTAGTGGATGAAAATCCTTGGTGCTTGCAGTGTAGTGAAGCACTTTGGGAACATGAGTGTCCTTACAACAATGATGGCCATGAACAAGTGAACAATATAGGCCATCTCATGGAAGGTCCCCAAATAAACATCACCCTTGAACAACATTGAGAGGGTGTAAAAGAAGCAGCCAGGCTGGCTAGAATGGCAGTAATAAATAACCTAGACTAGGAATCAAAAGAGAAGTTGAAAAAACAAGAATTCCATGTGTATAGACGAAAGAAGCAGAACCAACCCATCTCTACCATTCCTGTGGCAGCTCAAACAAAACCTCCACCCTCGGACGTTATCCTCATGAAAACTTCCAAAGCCGAGAGGGTGGACTTGAACTTTGACTTTGAAGGGGCGCTATCTAAGATGCATGTTAACCGTTCCTCTGAAAGAAGTCATTAAGGTGCCATCTGTCAAAGAACGATTTGACAACTTTTTCCAAGGATCAGATGGACCCATAGACGCTCCTATTATGTTGCAAGCTGATTACTTTAGGGTCGAGTATGATGAACATCCCCCCTTCTTTATGACCTTGATAATGAATAACAAAAGCCTAAATAACTGCATGCTGGATTCAAGGGCCGGTGCTAATATGATGTCCCTCAAGGTCATGCAACAGGTAGGTTTGAAAGTCACACGACCTTACAGGAATGTGTGTGGCTTTGAATCTAAAGATATACCCACACATGGGGTAATTGAGAATGTCGAAGTTTGCCTTAAGGAATACCCCGAGAAGGTAATCCACATGGACATAGTGGTAGTGGATGTCCCATATGTGTGGGGGATGTTATTGTCTAGGAAGTTTGCTTCGAAACTAGGGGGTACCCTTGAGATGGACCTCACTAACGTGAATATACCTTTGAAAGATGGAACCACAGGTCGTCTCCCAAATGTACCCGTGACTACAACCCATGTGCAAGAGGCTGGTAATCCCAACAAAGATGACAAAGCACATGAGCAGATCATGGAAAGTCTTCCTGAGTTCTCTCTGAATGATATGCCTTTTGCAACAGAGGAAGACTTCGATTAGATTCAATGGCCCAAGAAAGAGGAATACCAACAACTCCTAGACAAGTATGAAGACAAGGAAGTTGGGACGGTGAGGATACTAAAAACAACAGAAGATGATGTACTGATTCATCCTTCCCGATAGGAAGTTTTTACAACAGAATCCCACCCCCCTCCCTCTGCACAGTACACTAGGGTCGTTCAGGGAAAAACCAAATACAAGATCAGAGAGTACAAGGAAGGGAAGATAGTATGGATGTGGGATACCTAGAAGGGAGAGCCAACTAATGTCAAAGGAAGTACTCAATCTTGGCTTGAACCTTTCAAAGTTGGAAGAAAATCAGTTGATGACTCATACTACTTGTCCACTTTGGAAGGAAGAAGGCGCCCATTACTGATCAACGGACACCTCATCAAACCCCACCAGGGTGGGGGAACCTGACTTCACAGGTAAGTACATGTAAGTAGGTAGGCACTTTGCATCCATTGTATATACCATTGCATTGCATACTAGATTAGATTGCTTTCACATTTGTACATATGATTGCTTTTATTTCAGTCTTATATATATCTATATCTATCTATCTATCTATCTATCTATCTATCTATATATATATATTGCTTTCACATTTGTACATATGATTGCTTTTATTTCAGTCTTATATATATATATATATATATATATATATATGCTGAGGTTCTCATGCGCTCTACGGTGAGCACATGTCCCAGAGTTGGAGCCAGATCTTATCCCCCACTTTCAGGGATAACTAGGAGATTATGTCTCGAGGCCCACATGTCCTAGACATGGAGTACCGAGAGCCAGATCGACTTGAGCATGGCCCTAGAGGGCCCATCTTTTCTCCCTTTCAACGCCTCCACTTTGTCAGCAGCAACAACAATATCCATCACCTTCGGCTTGGTCCTGTATCAGCGATGGTTCTTGCTCCATGAGGTAATGAGCTCGGGTATTATGGTATGTGTCACTCTGATCGTCAAAACCTTTGAATATGTGCATTTGATTCCTTTATTTCTAACGGGTGCTTTATACAGCTCTGGTTATCACAGTGAATTACTGTGGGTTCCAACTCAACACTGAACAAATATGAGAGTAGCTTTCTGAGCTACACTGCTTCTCTACTAGCACCAGTTGCAACAATGTATTTTGTCTCTGCAGTGCTTTCGGCTATGGAGCCCTACTTCCTGTTGGACCAGGAGATCATAGATGAACCCAAACTGAAACAATATCCAGAAGTGCTCTTCCAGTCCACTGTACTGCCCATCCAATCTGAATCTGTATAGCCATGAAGCATTACACCTCCACTGGAAGTGTATCTGATCCCACAGGCTATAGTCCCTCCAACATATATGAGAATATGCTTAGCAGCAACCATATGAATGTGTTTCGGCTCACACATGAACTGGCTGAGGGCATTCACTGCGTAACAAATGTTCGGTCTAGTGTGTACTAGATACATCAAGGACCCAATAATCTGACGATATACTGTAGGGTCTTCTGGATCCAAACCTGTAGCTTGATCATGTAACTTCTTCAGGTTAGAAATCATAGTTGTGGTCATGGACTTACAGTCCAACATCCCAAATTTGCGAAGCATATCAACTGCATATCTGCTTTGTGAGAGAAAGATCTCACCAGGTTTCTGCCACACCTCTAAGCCAAGAAAGTAATGCATATGACCTAAGTCCTTCATTTCAAACTATGTTGATAGCTCCCTCTTAGTCTGAGTTATCAGATGTTCCTCTCTAGTAAGGAACAAATCATCCACATTTAAAACTAAGATAACAAGATGATTCTTCAGAATCTTTATATAAAGATTAGGATCCGCAATACTCTTGGAGAACCCAAGACTCTGAAGAAAACTGTCAATTCTTCCATACCAAGCTCTCAGAACCTGTTTCAATCCATACAAGGCTTTCTTGAGTTTGCAGACATGGGATTCTTTCCCATGGATCACAAAACCCTCAGGCTGTTCGATATAAACCTCTTGCTCAACTTCACCATTAAGAAAGGCAGTCTTAACATCCATTTGGTGAAGTTTCCAATTAAAAACTGAAGCAAGAGAGATGATGATCTTGATAGAGGTATACCTGGCAACAAGAGCAAAGATCTCATCATAATCAATTCTTTCTTTCTAAGAGAAGCCACGAGCCACAAATCTAGCTTTGAATTTTTCAACACTGCCATTTGCTGCATGCTTTATTTTGTAAATCCATTTAGAGGTTACTACTGATTTGCCTTGATGTCTTGGGACCACTTCCCATACATCATTCTTCAATATTGACTCGTACTCTTCTATCATGGCATCCTTCCACACTTTATTTTTGGCAGCCTCATCAAAGATGGAAGGTTCTGAGTCAATCACAAGATTCAACTGAGCTATCAAACCTGAGTATTTATCTCGCTTATTGCTTTTTCTAAAAGTACCTTTATGTGCTGCATGCTTTTCTTCTTCCTTTAAAATTTCATGACACCATGCTGGCTTCCTTTTGACAGGAGGTTTCTCTAGGGGAAACTCAACAGAATCCCTTATGGGATCCACTGAAGGCTCTCTGGCCTCCTCCCTCTGCTCATCTGAAAATTGCGAATCTGAAGGTTTTGGAGATGGAGCTTCCTGCTCCTCTGTATCACATGGAAGTTCTCTAGAACGACGAAAAGCGACTTTCTCATGGAAGGTCACATCTCTACTGACCTCTATGTACTTTTTCCCTGGTACATAGATTTGATATGCTTTTGAGGTCTCACTGTACCCCACAAAAGTGCCTTTCTTTCCAGAGGGATCTAGCTTAGTCCTCTTTTCTTTTGGTACATGAATGTAGACAGGACTACCAAAAATTCTCAAATGGTCAACTGAAGTCTTCTTACCGGTGAAAACTTCTTCTGGAGTTTTCTCTTCCAGGGATTTATGAGGACACATGTTCTGAATATAGACTCTAGTGCTTGCAACTTTGGCCCAAAGAGACAACGAAATATTTTGATCATACATCATAGCTCTGGGTGCTTCACAAATTGTCTTGTTCCTTCTTTCTGCAACCCCATTCTGCTAGGGATTCTAAGCAATGGTTAGCTCCCTCTTAATCCCAGAAGCCCGACATAGATCATCATACTTGTGGGAGTCAAACTCTTTTCCATTGTCTGTTCTGAAAACACGAATATGTCTACCTGTCTGATTCTCAACAAGATTCTTAAAATCTTGAAATTTATTGAAAGATTCATTTGTAGTTTTCATAAAATAAATCCATGTTTTACGAGAACAATCATCAATAAAAATGATATAATAAAGACAAACATTAATGGACAGAGCAGTCATAGGTCCACAGACATCAGAATGAATAAGATCTAAGATACCATTAGTTTTTCTATTACTGTGAGGGTAAGTTTTCTTTGTATTTTTACCAAGAGCACAACCTCTACAAATACTATCATGCTCAAAAGAAAAAACTGGCATACCTGTTACCATCTTTTGCAAACCTGGGAGAGCATTATAGTTGAGATGTTCAAACCTTTTGTGCCATAGTTCGCAGGGGTTGATCTTCTCATGAGCTAATGCTTGAATAACTTGACCAGTGACTTTTGACCAGTGACTTTGTAAAGTACACCTTCTTGAGCTCCGATTGTCATGGTTGAGCTCATACTTTCATTTGAGAGCCACATAAGAGCCTTTCCTTTGGAGAAGGCTACTGAGTACCCTTTACTTTCTAGAATTGCAACTGAGATAAGATTTTTCTTTAATCCAGGAACATAGAGAATTTCTTCAGTATGAAATACGTTACCCGACTGAAGCTGAAAAGATGCTGATCCAATTCCTTTGATGCAATAAGTGCCATCATCACTCAATTCTACCTTCACATTGAACTTCTTATCTCGATGGTTCACAAGGTTCTGTTTGAAGCCTGTCATGTGCTTGGAGGCCCCGCTGTCCACTAACCAAATTTCTTTTGATTTGGTGACAGTACCGGAGAGAGATGAAACAAGATAACTTTTTCTGTGTTGTTCCTGTTCTTTAGTAGCAGCTCTGGTTCTCTTTCTTTGAGGCCCTTCTTCCTCAGTTGCAACTGAAGCATGGAACTTGCCTTTCCGTTTCTACTGTGAAGGAGGGTTCCTGCAGTCTTTTGCATAATGCCCTAGCTTGTTACAGTTCAAGCATCTTACTTTAGATAAATGAGAGTGAGAGTGAGATTGCTTACCTTGAGGTTTCTTACGTTTTCTTTGTGCTGAGAAAACCTCTTCCATTTCTTGGCTTTGACTGAAAGAGCATGGTCTTTCACCGTTGAGGGTTCATTTATGCTTTTAAGTCTACCCTCTTCTTCCAAGCAATCATACCATAATCTCTCAAAGTTGGGTTGAACTTCTCTTCCATTTACTGATGAGAGAAATGTCTCCCATGATTCAGGAAGATCATCTACTGTTGTTTGTACAAGGTCATCATCATCTACTGCAACTCCAATTGCTGCAAGTTGATCTCTTGTTTGGGCAATTTTGGAAAATAAGGTAGAGATGGTTTCATCCTTTCCCATATTTAATGTACATAGTTGTTTCTTCAAGGTCCTCTTCTGAGTTGGGGCCTTCTCTGCTCTCTCTCTCTTGCACTCTCCAAAATGCTCATGAAGAATGCCAAAAGGGTGCGCCTCATTCCCTAGATAGATTCATGAGGGTAGGTGAGGAGTCACATGATCCAATGGTTGAGATTAGATCTTCGGCCATTGAGATCAATGGTAGTGATTTAATGTCTTTTAAGTCACCCACTTCATAAATATTCTCAAAGTCACTTTTAACTTTATTTCTCATAAAGTTAATGTGCTGGGGACCACCTTAGACACTTTCCCACACACTAGGTGCCTAGGTGATGTGAGAAACACTTGTCCTAGGTACACTTTTTAACATAATGCATAGTTGTTGTAGTGCTGCTATCCCTTTAGGGGTCAGTTATGTAAGTTGCTGATAGGCATGAGAGTTGCATGTATGTCCTTGTAGGCTTGTGCATGCTTCTTGTAATCCTTAGAACATTGTGTGCATTCTTTGTAATTCCTTGAAATGGTATCAAGTTCTTGGTAGTGTGTGTTTCAATATTGGTTGTATATTTCAAATAATTAGGCATGCCTGTGTATTTGGCACTATAATTAGGCATCATTTATCATCCCAACATGTGCTTGTTGCATAAGGATTCCACAGGTCATAGTTGGTGACTGTTACAACTGTCTTTTGTGAATTACATCTAGTGAATATGAGGTTCTCTTCACTCATTTGTAACTAAATTGTATGCCCTGTCTCATGAGAGAATTTCTATTGCTCCATAGATAGCATTAGATAAGATAAATATTAGTATATAATTGTCCAACAAATGACCAAAAAATAGGTCAATGGGACTGCTCAATACAAAGTGGGAGTGCTAAGGTCACTCCTATAAAATACAAACACAGATAAAGCTAACCTATAAGATCTAAGCTCTACTGGTGCAAAGTCAAAGTGATACAATGCCTTGGAAGAGGGTAGAAGGAAAAGAGCCTCATGGCTCCAAGTGCTTGTTGTTTGAAGGAGATGGGGGGTTGTCCTCTAAAGTATCCACTGTCACATGTGCAACTCTCCTACCATCCAAGGCCGAAGAGAAGAAACTTTGGATGGAGGCCTGGCTGGAAGAGCTACAGCCGGCCCGAGGATTGAATTTCTGTCTGGAGGAGGTGGCCTGTTGCTGAGATGGGAGGAGGTGGACTGTCTGTTAGGTTGACGTAAATTGTTCCGTGATCTACATCAGCAAGTCTGCAAGGGTCTTGCTAGTGTTGGGGGGTGGACCACACCTTGGAGTCTGGCAGATCTAGGATCTGAGATGGTACTGCTCCTTGCCTGCCTCTTGGTGCCCTTGTCCACTGGGAACACCGGAAAGAAAGATGTGATCCACTGGGTAGTGCTTGGACGGGAGGTGTGAGGCCGAAGGATGTGAATTCTAAGTCTGAGGGCCTCCCCCATAAATAGGGCCAGACATCTCTGGTCTGGGTACTGGAAGAATGTGGAGAGGGAGTTATGAGACTTCCTGAACAAATAGTAGAACCATCTGCATATTTCATAACATCAGGGGTGTCTGAATACAAGTGCTCCTTTGTCTTGATCCCTGTGTATCCCCTTGCTGCCTGGTTGTTAAGCAAATTTACATTGGAAAAAGGGTTGTTGGATCAATAATGAGAGTCTCATCTCAGAAGACTTACACACTTCTCTGCAGCAAGATTTGAAGGTGATCTAGAACAATCTTCTTGTCTAATTTGATCCAGACTAACTCCATTCCTTACAAGGAAAGGGGAAATTGTTTTATGGGTTATGTTGCCATTCATATATTTCTCATCACCAGCATCTCTTATGATTACTAGAAAAATTCTTGTCAGTATCAACTATTAATAAATTGGCACACACCTTCTAAATTACTTCAAACTGGAGACTCCGAGTGTAACAATCTGTTGATCAATTCAATCTGAATCTGGCAATGAACTTATTCTGCCTGTCTATTGGTTACGTAAGACCATATGCAAGTTTCCTCAGGATTGGTTTAGCAGAATGCTTGCATGTGTCTTCAAACCTTTTAAGTTTTTGCAGGTGACCACCCATTTATAAACCTCTGCCCGTGACTTTCCATTTTGCAGTTATAATTGTCTTCACTTTATAGCAGTTGTGTGTGATAAGATGATCTGCAAATCACATTGGTCTAGTTTATTTTCACTTTTGATCTTAGTTTCTAGAGGAAACAAAATTTGCATTGTCTCCTGTTATATCTTGATGCTTATAGCAATATTATAGAACAAGAATGACACTTAGTTCAAGAATGACCATATCTTGGAATTTTGCATTTGATGTAAGCTTTTCTGTCTCATAGGCTAGTTAGTCTTGTGGAATTTTTAGTAAAAAAATTTATTTGATTCATTTCAATTCAATTCTCTTTCTCCTTCACATCATCATCGAGTGCAACATGTATTGATAGATGAGGACCATTCACACTCTCATCTATTATAAACTTGACACATACATTGGAGAACATAAAAACTATTTGTCGTTGTTCTTATATAATATATACGGGGTGGACTTGTATTGTTTTACTACAGTTAAAGATTTCTAATTGTGGTCCTGACCACTTCTTATGCTCTAAAGATTACTATGGCCATGCCTCATTACTTTGTTATATATTATCTGTTATGGTCAAAACACTTGTTTATCTCAAAGCTTATATGGTTGGTTGGTGTTGTGAACTATCTTCCAGCAAAAATGAACATGATCAGCTGCTGTGAGTATCTGTACATCTATGAAAATTGTTGAAAATGAGTTCTTCCTTGCATATTTGATGCTCTTGTCAGGAAGTTTTTTGCTATCCTTGTTGTTGAATAATTTTAGAATGTTATATCAATCCTCTATGCTATGACTTTTCATTTCAAGACTATTTTTGGTAGAAAGTTTGATTTTATTTGTACTGATTCCTATTCACAATAATATCTCTCTTTCGAATTTGCTTCAAGGTCCAGATGCAAATATTCTGTTTGGTTGTACAGGGTATTGGTGGTGTAGGGAGTGTTGCAGCTGAAATGCTTACAAGATGTGGAATTGGGCACCTTTTGCTGTATGACTATGACACAGTGGAATTGGCAAACATGAATCGTCTCTTCTTCCGACCAGAACAGGCTAGTTGTATTCCTCACTATTTCTAGCAAAAAACTTTTCTTGTGGGATGCATACTTATCAGCTGTAAAATAATTTTTCAATGTCTAAATGCATGTATATACTATATAGTATATATAGAAGGATATTTTCCAATGCAAAAATAATTATTTACGTATATTAGGATTATTGTCTCAAATTTGGTTTGAATGACATGGAAGAAAATAGTTTCCTTCCTTCTCAAAAGAGTGCGTAATTTTGGTAAGTAAATAAGGACTAAGGAAAGTGTATGAAAACATGAGTCTATGATCTTGCTATTTGTGAGCTTGAGGATCCTACCCAATTGGTTGGGTGACCTACAAGGGAGGGGAGCTTCACTTTGGGCATGTTAGGTGAATTTCTAGGTTGAGAATTTCTCTATTTAGGTTAGCCCTTCAAAGTTTCTGTAATGAACATAAATATCTAAACATTGGTAGATAATAATAACAATGATAAATGACATAGGTGATAAATGAAAACAACTTACTGGGAAGTGAAAAAAACTTTCTCTTGGCTCTAAGAGCCCGGAGTCGATCAACTGCTGATCTGAATCGGAGAAAGAGAGTGGAATTAGACCCAACCCATGCTCTATCGACGATCACGTCCTAAAGATTCAAGATATCCTTAAGAAACAAGGTTCCAATCACCATGGGGTCTGCGGATAGAAGAGGTAGAGGGAGCCCTCTCACTTTGAGATTCAGTTCCCATGCCCGTCTGGTCCATTCCTCCATGAGTTTAGCGTGTACTACCTTCTCTACTACTGCTAGAGGGGGGGAGGGGATTTCTCCCTGCCTCTAACGACCTGTGCCCATGAATTGATGTGTGTTTCTGTTTCATGTTTGAAGGCAGCTTGCTGAGACCTGATCTCCTCCTCCTTGTTTTTGAGGTCAATAATCTCTACATGGAGGGAGTCGCTAGGGGGGTGGTGTAGGGCCTGTTGCCATCCTTATACACACTTGCAAACGTGGAAAAGTTTCAATCCACTTAGTGTGTCCTTGGAGGCACAACGCCTAAGTCCAAACCCACTGTCACCTCGATTTCGACTTCTTTCGTCTAGTCTTACTCCTAGGGAAGCCAAGGGGGGTAGACCCTAGTTACTATGTGAATTATTAAGTGAATTCTAGGAGTTAATTTTAGTTTGTTAAGGTAAGGGGGAGCTAGCCTATATGATAGGCAATAATGCAATGCACACCTTAAACGAAAATCAACCCTTTCCCTAAGGTCAACTAAGACTAGTGCCTAAAGGTTGGGCAAGGGGTCAATTAAGCTTATACACTAAGCAAAAGAAATGATCTAAATACAAATAAGAATAACTTTACAAATTATGACGAATGAAATATGATTACAACAATTACCAAAGAATAAAGAATAGCTAGATGACTACACAATGTACAAAGAATCTAATTGCCAATTTACAAATGAAATGAAAGAATAACTAACTAGATACTTGCATAATAATCTAAAGCACTTGTTAGATCTACTTCACCAATGCAAATATAATTGAACTAACCACTTGAAAGATTTTGCAGAAATACTAAAGGAGGATTAGCTCAACAATACATTCACCACAAAGGAAGAAACTTACAACAAAAGCGTAGATGCCAAAGAAAGATGCGCAACTTCTGAAAGAGGCACTCAAGTACTAGTGCGCAACTTCAAGGGAACAACAACTTGAAAGGGAAACCACCAAAGGGACTAATGCGCAACTTCAAAATACACCATTCAACAATATATATACCCAACTAAAAAGTAAATGCAAGAGAGATAGTACTTGAAAGTAAAGTTGCAGGAAAGTAAAGATTATACACAACTTAGATTCAAATTATAGACTTGAAGCACAAATTGTGTGAATAAGTTTTAAGCTTGATTAGGTGAAGTGAAGTTGCAAGCCTAAACTAGGTGACTTCCCCTATACTCTTACCGCTTTGGCCAAAATGATTGCTGGGTGTTCAATAAGCAAGGAAAACAAGGCCTTACCCTAGCTCCATAAGTCAACCCGGAAAACTTGGGCGCTCAACAAGGGGGACACCTAGTGCCGTGAAGTCATCCCTGACTTAGCACCCCAAGTAGCCTCCAAAAGCCTGCTTTTTGGTGGCGAAAGTTGTACCAGTAAAGGGTGCTCTAATTAAACTGGATAGATTTATCCCTCCTAAAGCTACAAGTTAATTGATTAAGCAATAAGATTACTTGTATTGAAAATGCTTAAGGAGATAGAACTTCCAAATAAAAGAAATGAAAAATGTGCTTATAGATCCAACTTAAACAAATTGCAAAAGAAAGATGCTTCCAAGAGCTTATACAAGATATTTAACAAAATTAAGATGCTTATAACTATGTGGAGTATTAACAATGAACATTAAAAGAGATAAATGAAATTAAAAGGCATACACAACTATTAACCATTTAGCATATGAGACAAGCCTTAGGATACTGCATGGGTGGCTAGGCCAATCCTCTTTGCAGGGTGTAGGAAAAATAAATTCGGAAAGTAAATGAACTTGAAAAACAACTAACTACTTGCAACCTCACCAAAGGCACAAGATGGAGGACAAACCTACCGGTTTTGTGCCCAAGTGGGTGAATGAAATAAACAAATAACTTCAAATGAAAACAAGAGATCCTAGCCTCTCAACCTTGCCTTAAGGGAAAGTGGGACAAACTTAAATGCAATAGCAAAACTGAAAATAAATCTAACCTCTAGCCTTATGATTTTGCATGGGTGGCTAGGCCAATCCAATATGTAAGGTGTAGGCACATTAATGAAATAAATTGCAGAAAATTGAAACTTAGAAAGAAATGCAAGCCCAAGAGACTCTCTTTGGGCTTGCTTACAATGATAGAAAAAGAGAGAAGAATTGGGTGAAT
The DNA here is from genome assembly GCA_009831015.1 of Picea engelmannii. Taxonomy (NCBI): domain Eukaryota; kingdom Viridiplantae; phylum Streptophyta; class Pinopsida; order Pinales; family Pinaceae; genus Picea; species Picea engelmannii. The sequence goes on along the minus strand of ML776553.1, from coordinate 7,620,205 downwards.
AATACCCCAACTTGGGGGGTCTTTTCTTGAAGTTTTATGGCCCCAAATGGGTAGCACCTCCTCTTCTCTGGTTCAAATTTGCAAAAAACCAGCAAACAAAGCTTGTTGGAAAAGTAACCAAAAAACTCAAATAATTTCTGTTAGTAATAACATAAATTTTCTGTGTAAAAAATCTGCAAGTAAAAATATTTTAATGATCTATTCAAGAGAGTTAGAATGCCCAAAAAAAATGAATAGAAATGTACAGAAAATTAGAACAAAAATTTAAAGAGGCTTGAGTTGGGTGAAGGGACAAATTTCCAGATCTGAAATTTGTCCACAAAACCCTTGGGTGACCTGCAAATCTTGTGAAACAAAGCTACAAAAAAGAGAAGAGGTGAGTAGATCTTAATGATGAAACAAAATACTTTGCTAAATCACAACAAATACTCACTAGATATACAATACTACTACCATAGATCTACCCAAGCAAAATACTTTGCTTGGACTTTCTACTCTAGATCTATAACAAATGCATACACAAAAGAAAGAAACCAAACAAGTATCACCTCCTATGTAGCAAGATGGCACCAAGAAGACTCTCAATGCACCGTGGATTCTCCAAAAATTTCTTTTATTCCAATAGAAAAAGGTTGTTGCAAATACTTGCAGCAAGCTTTACACAAGAGCAAGAGCAAATGGGAGAAAGAGAGAAGAGTGGGAGAGATTTGAGCATAGTAAAAGTACACTGATTTGGGATCATGGTATCATTTTCAGTCTCAATCTGGATTAGTCGATGGAGTGTCAGGGGATGATGGTGTTGCTTGAGGACAAACAATCTTTGAGAAGGGAGGATTTGTTATGTCCCCATTTTTGGGTTCCCCTGCTTTGTAGTAGAAGGGACTTCCGTGGCTTGTCAATGGAGAAAAAGGTTTAAAAAGGGGGGTCATTTAATGTCACTTAGTTAGGATATGTTATGTTTTTAAAGTGACATTAGGGAAGTAAAATTACTTTAGATTAATAAGTTACTTAACTATTATTAAAGTGACTTTTAATCTTAAAGTGAAAATTGGAGGGAAAATAAGGGTTATATTTGATTTCGTAAAAAAGGGGAAATTCTAGAAGTTACATTTGATTTGGTCAAAAAGGGGAAAGTTCTATAAGGCATGGAAAAAAGATAAAAGGAGGGGTAGAGCCTCACTTTGGGAATTATGATTTGATTAAACTCTTGTATGGTGCTCTAGGAGCCATTGTTTCATTAGGGTTTAACAAAACTCTTCCATTGGTGGTCTTGTTTCGGTGGTGCAATATCCACGCTAGCTAGACAAGGAGGAGGATCCATCTAGGATCTTCATTGGAGCTTCATCTTAGGGTTTGCCATCAGTTTTGGGTTGTAGTGATCTTCTTGGAGAGGTTGTATTTGACTTAGTAAAAAAGGGGAAATTCTAGAAGTTACATTTGATTTGGTCAAAAAGGAGAAAGTTCTAGAAGGCATGGAAAAAGAATAAAAGGAGGGGTAGAGCCTCACTTTGGGAATTATGATTTGATTAATCTCTTGTATGGTGCTCTTAGAGCCATTGTTTTGTTAGGGTTTAGCAAAACCCTTCCATTGGTTGGGAGTGAAAAGGAGAGGAGGGCATGGTCTATTGAAGGAATCAAGCTAACTGAGTGTTAGCTTTTTGGGTTACTGTGAAAGTGTTTACACCATGTTTGGGAGTGCTTCATGAGATTTTGGGTACATGGTGTATGTGTAACCCCTTGATGGTACATGATGGATTTGCACATGGGAGATGGTCTGTGATGTATTTGCACATTGGAGATGGCTTAGTCAGTGGTTGCTTGACTTCTGTTGGGTGCTTGCATGATATTTCGTTCCTAGGGCGTTGGAGATCTTTAGACAACTTGGTGACATTCTACATGATGGCCACATGGAGCTTGCTTGGAGAATGCCCTGCATTGGAGAGGAGTTTTTCCATTCTCGAGGAGGGCATTGGGCCCTAGACAACATGGGGTAGCTTGGATGCTTGCATAGAGTCTTGGAGTTGACTTGGGGGGATGCTCGTGTTACGACACTATTCATATAGGGGGAGTGGACCTAGTGGAGTACATGGATTAGGTAGTTCAATGTAGTCATTAGAGGCATGTAGGAGGAGTATTGAACACACAATGTGGAGTGCCCTTACATTTGGTGCCTTGTTTGTGGATGATAGCACCTTGGAGCTTGGCACGTGTACCCTTCGAGAGTAGCACTCCACATGTGTGAGCCTACATGTTATTGTAGGTTGCTTGTAAGGGCATATGCCCACATATGTATTGTTGGCCTCCCTTACTTCTCATATATATAGAGAAAGGAGAGTGTCCTTTACTCACTCATCGTTCTTGTTGACTCATGTGTTAGAGATGTGATCAAGCAGAGTGCACTAGTTATCCTCTCTCATGGATCTTCTTATCTCTCTCTATCTTAGAGTCATTGGGGTTTCTTGAGCTTCTTGGAGCATCTTGAAGACTATGGTTAGGGTTTGATCCCTTGGAGACTTGGAGATTAGGGTTTTGAGATGAAAGCCTAGGTTGTACTTGTTGAAGTGAAGAAGAAGAGATGATGTCTTGCCTTAGAGGACATGCTTGTGTGATGCATGCTTGTTGGATCTCCTTAGATTTGAGGTGGGGATTTGATTGTTTTCTCTAGTTAGGGATTTGGAGAGTTGGAGGATTGTACTAGCCTTGGTATGTACATAAATGCTATCTTTTTTTGTATTAATGGAGTTTCCAGCTGTCCAATACTTTGTAATTGCAGATTTGATTTTTGGCCATCTATTTCTTCATGGTTTTGTAATTTCCAGTGCCCATATGTCTTGCTGATTTGACATAAGTTAAGGGTGAATGCGTTAAGTGATTTAACATTGTAATTGAAGAGGTAAGGGCAGATTTGTTGCTGTATTTCTCGCTGTCATAAGTGATTTTCAGATCTTTTATATGCATGATAAGATTGCCCTAGAGTGTTGAAACTTATTGGAACACTTTGGTATCTTATCTCTTGAATTGTGTAGTAGATTGAGGTTGTTAAGAGTTGAAAAATTCTCTGTTGTTGCTGTTGTTTTGTTTGTATTTCATAATAGCCCTAAGGCAGAAAATTCACAGTGTTAAGATCTAAGAAACCTCTAGTTAAGAGATGAAATTTCTGTTTTGCATTTATAGCTGTTTGTCCCAAAATTTCTACATGGTTTTAGAGTTTTTGTGGCTGAGAACACTCCAGGTGTAAGAGAAAGTTTGTATTTCAGCCGAATATTACTTGGGAGAGGTTCTTGACCTTGTTGAGGTTGTTGGGTGTGATGCCCTAGGTTGCTTGGGAGAAGCACTTGGACCCTAGAAAGGGGCTTTGTCTACTTCATTTACTACTGATTTTTGCACTTGAGGACTTGTTATCCCCGATTATCTAGGGATAACTAGGAGATCATGTCTCGAGGCCCACATGGTCCTAGACATGGAGTACCGAGAGCAGGAGTGACTTGAGCATGGCCCTGGAGGGCCCATCTTTCTTCTTCTCGGCCGGACCTGTCCTGTCAGCAGTACCAGCCTCCATCACTACCGGCCTGGGCTTGCATCAGAGAGGGCTCTTGCTCCATGAGGTAATTGGTCCGAGGTATCATGGTATGTGTCGTATTTGATCATTATAACCTTCTTATATATGCATTAGATTCCTTTCATTTTGGATGACTGCTTGGATCTTACACTAATCCACTTGA
>ML776553.1:7598620-7613700 GCA_009831015.1 Picea engelmannii | reverse complement strand
ACGTCTCCCTTGGACTAGCCATCCTAAATAGAAAGAGCTCCCCATCGAGGTGACAGTGGGTGGGGAAGCTCCTGTTACGCCAGTTTGAAGCCTTGACTCAAGCTAACCTAAACCCTTCCTACAAACTGTGCGATAACAGGACTGTTTCAGTATGTATAAGGTGACTCTCAGTGTTAGAGGGTGTGATATGTTGGATGGAACTTCCAATTTTGTTCCTTCGAAGCTTAGACTCCAGTTACTTATGGAGGAAGCCGATCTTTGGGAGCATGTATTAAAAGAGATTCTAGAACCTATCGATCCAGTACAGTTGGCCTCTAATCAAAAGATGGAAGCCAAGGTGAAGAGAATCATTCTTGATCATGTGAAGGATCATTTCACCTCTCACATTGTAGAGAAGAAGACAAGTAAGAAAATGTTAGAAGCTTTGGTTGAGTTGTTTCAAAACTCTTGTGCTTCTCAATAGATGTTCTTGTGAGAACAATTTTCAACCATTTGTACGAGCAAGACAGATACTGTGGTGAGCTACTTGATTAGCATTGCTAAGTTGAAAGATCTGTTGGATGCCATTGAAACAAAGGTAGAGGATCATAAGTTGGTGTCCATTGCCTTAAATGAACTTGTTCCTTCCTTGATGCCTTTTGTTCAGGTTCTTTGTGCTTGAGAGACCTTGCCAAAGTTTCCAAAATTTTGGGTTGATCTTATGCAAGAAGAAATCAGATTGTAGTCTTGCTCAGAGCAACGAGGGGAAGTAGATGCGATTGGTCTCATCGGGACGACAAAGAAGGGTAGCAATAAAGGTTACAAGAAGAAGGAACGTACAAATACGGGAAGGAAAACTTGAGTAAGTTGATGTGTTTTCGATGTCATGAGATGGGACATTATGCTAGACAATGTTCATTAAAGAAGGTAAAGGGTATGAAACAGGTTTCAGTTAGGACTGTAGCGGGTGTAGACGAGGATCCCTCTTTAGTTTGAGAATGCCTTTTCTATGGCCTCTTATTTTACCTCTAACACTATGTTTAATGGTGAAGGGTATGTGGATAGTGGAGCTTCAAGACATATGACATATGACATGTGACAACAAGTATTTATTTTGTAGATTTCAGGAGCAAGAGGGAGGCATGAGTGTGGAGCTTGGTGATGATGCTACTTATCTTGTGAGAGGAGTTGACTCCATTTCATTTTAGATGCTTTTATGTGATGTTGTAGAGTTAGATAATGTTTTGTTTGTTCCTATGTCGAATAAGAATCTTCTTTCAATATCTTGTAAGGAAAGTGTACAATGGAGAGTTGCATTTGAGAGACAACAGTGCACCATCAATGATTGTAGTCTGGCTGGTCTGAGGACTTTGTCTAGAGGGGTGAGAGAGGGTGGCCTTTACAGGTTACTAGCCAATATAGTGCCACGTGTACATTCTAGTGAGAGGTTGGATGAACCTTCTAGTTTTGAGGATGTTTGAGAGCATGTAGGAGCGCCTAGATCTTTAGCGAGGACGAGTATACCTCATAGGAGATACGCTAGTCATATTGGATTAATTTCTTCCATCTGTGAGCTTTCCAGTTGTATTGAGGAGTAAAGATGTGATACCTTGATGGAGGATGATGTTGAGGTTGGTTCCATGATTGTAGTTGATGGGAGTATTATAAAGTACAAGGATAGGGTTGCTGGGTTCTCTCAAACAGAGGGAGTTGCTCTTGATGTTACTCTTGCTTTGGGATTCTCTTGGGATGAGGAAGTTAACCTAGTTTAGGTTGTTTCAGTTGCTAGGGGATTTGAGTTGCATTAGAGGGATTCTCATGTTCATATGTTGTTGATAGCTTTGCATGGCTTGTTACCTTTACCGTGCGCTTGGTATTTCAAGATCAATGAGTTAACTTGTGCAAATTTCTATCTTTCGAACTTTGATAGATGTGATCCAGTTATCTTGGTTCTGTATGGGTATGCGATTATCTTTGTAGGATGTCCTTGACAACTCATGATGTAGTAAGATAAGATAAGATAAGATAAGATAATCTTATTAGTGTCCAACAAATGACCACAAAAGTAGGTCAATGGGATTGAAGAAGACAACAAGTATGAATACGATGTGGGAGTGCAAGCATCCCCTTGAGTCCCTATAGAGGTAGTGATAGCATCCTCTGATCTCATAGTATAGGTGGCATCTAAAAATGAGGTGCATCTCTGTCTCTGTCTTCTGTAGTTGGCACATTTGGTAGGTCCTATCAGCCCGTGGTATATGGTGGTCCGTCTCAATCCAGAGTTGATGAGAGTCGACCCGGATCTATTCCAAAGGGATCCCGAGTGAGTGCATCCAATGCCCTACACGTACAAGGAGGGACGACGATGATGCCATCCCGCAACTCCAAAAAGTACTCTAGATAGAAGGACATCTTTGAGCCGAGGCTTATCGAAGGTGAGGTCCAAGTGACTTGAATGTACAATCTGTAGATGTCCTCTCTGATAGGATGATTCAGTATCTGTCTAGTTGACAAGAGAAGGCGCTGTGCATCAAGGGGGAAACTAAATGGGGGAAGGTGCTTTGGAGGTATAGTCATCGAATGGAGAAGTCGAGACACCTCAAAGAACCAACCTCATGCATGGCTCGAGGGGCGATCTGAAGCAAGAGCCTTTGAGGAGCAAAGTGAGAGGTAGGGGTACTGCCCTCTGCCGGTAGTAGTCTCTAAAAGACCTGACTTTATGAAGGAAAGATACCAAGCAGAAAAAGACCTTGAGGCCGAATGGCTGGACACCAAATTTTGCTTGAATAATGGGACGCAGAACTGTCCGCTTGCAACGAATGATGCACCTGAGAAGTAGTGTCTGGATTCTCTCCATATGGGCCCAATCTGTTTATAGCGGCTCGACCCCCAAATTTCAGAGTCATAGAGAACTGTGGGTCTGATATTTGCCTCCATGAGGTAGAGTTTGGACGAGATATCTTGAAATTGACCCAGGAAGCACTGTCTCTCGATGAGGGACAGGGAACTGTATCCTTTACTTAGTCGAGGCTAAAGGGTATGCTGCATATCGAATCACAGTCCTGAGTACTGTACTCCCAGGTAAGTGTAAGTTGTGGTGATGTCAATCTCTACCCCCCTGTAGTAGAAATGTAGGTTTGTAAGGGAGCTCTTCGATGCATTGAAAAAATCAAAACCTTGGTTTTACCCAGGTTGACTATCAGCTTTCGAAGGTCACAAAAGCTGGCCAGTGCGTCGATTTGCCTCTGCAGGCCCTCCGGAGTAGAGGCTAACAAGACCAAGATGTCCACGAATAGGAGCAGGGAAATCAACACCTGATGTAGAAGACAACCATCCCCTTCTGGATGTGCTCATGGAGGAAGGACTCTAGTTCATCAATATATATCTCGAAGACGGTCGACGAGAGGGGGCACCTCTGTTGTACCCCGATGGTTGCCAAGAGGGTCTCAGATATGTTGATGTCGTGGATCCTTTGGAATAATGCTTCTCTCGGAACTATGTTAAACACTTTTCATAAGTCTACAAAGCAACTGTAGACCTTCAAAGAGTGATGACAAGCCTCCTCAATAATGGCTGAGAGTGTGAAGATGTGATCAATCGTTTGGTACGTTGGCCAGAAACCTACTTATCCTCTATCCCTGAGCTGTCTACGCTCCAACTGCTCAGAGAGCCACTGGTGTAAGATTGTGGTGTAGAGCTTGGAGAATGTGTGACCCATCGTGATAGTACGATAATTGTTTGGATCAGAACTACTCCCTGATTTGTCTATCAGACGAATAATGTGTCTTGCCCAGGAGGGGGGGAAGCCTAAACATACCACATGGTTAAATAAATCAGCAATATGGGACTCAAAAGTATGGATGCCATGTTTAAGGAATTCGGCTTGAAGTCCTTCCTCATTTGGTACTCATAGCTTTGATTGCTCTCCTATTGTCCTCCTCAGAGAAAAGGTGGCATAAGTAGAGGGAGGAGATGCTGTAAGATCCCCTTCCATATGACCAAGGCACTTGAAGACTTGGTAGCCTAGTTGTTCCGCCTAGGCTATAGTCTCATCTAAATGGGGACTAAGGCGGGCAAAATATGTCACTAAGGAGCTAAAAGTCAGATTAGGAAAAAGTGACATTGGTAAATAAGGAGATATAAGTTAAATGGATAATGTGAGATTATTAAAAGAGGGTGCCTCACTTCTTCATTCTTGATCATCTTTCACTTGCATCTTTGAGCTATGGCAGCTTGAGTGTTTTGAGGATTTTGACTCGACAAACCCTAGAGATCATCACGAGAGTGAAAGATCCGTCCTTTCTTGGTCCAAGATTGACCAAGGTGGTGAAAGATTCCACCCTCGTCATTCTATTGAGTTCATATCTACTTCAACTATTATCTTTGAGAAGGGGCGCACTGTTGGAGGGTTTTCTGCAAGAAGAGCACACCATCCAAGCTAAGGAAGTTTGATTTTGGTTCTAGAGGTGGGATCTGGAAGAGATCCAATCTTGCATGCATTTACCATACCTGGGGCGACTTTATTTGGTATTCTTCAGGGTTTTTCTCCTTCAAAGACTATTATTATTAGAGCTGGGCGTGAAGACTGAAGGAGGGCGCACTTGGGGTTAGAGATATATTGCCTGAGGTTAGATCTTTCATCTTCAGCAGGGGAGAATAATCTTATGAGACAACTGTCCTCTTCTTTATAGGAGATCAGTATTTTTATGGGGTTTTGATGTCAGATCCGAGGAGATCGAATCTCTATGGGTCACTAGAGACAGTGAGGGCGCAACTCAGCCAGAGAAGGCAATAGTTTAGAGGAAGGGAAAGAAATTGATCTTGTAGATCTCTTTCATGCAGCTTGTGGAGGTTCTTGGGAGTCAATCTCTCAGTTCTCTATTGTATTTTGGAGGTGCCATCAACCGCATCTTCTATCCTTTTTATATGTTTTCCAGATCTGCTCTTCTATTGTATTGAGGTTAGCTATATAATAAATAAATCCAGATCTGAGTTTTGTGGCTATTCCTTGTTGTTATTTCTGTTTGATTCATTGTTATTAAAGAACATTTCCATCGTGCAAACTATTTTGTGCTATAAAACTTAAAACCAAACATCAAGATGAGCCTAAGAAGGCTACCGGTGCAAACTGTTTGACAAAACACATCAACTAGAAAACCAAAAACTTATAGCATTCCACACAAATTTATTTGGGAATCTTACAGTGGTATCAGATCATTGAATCCTCCCAGCCTGCGGGGGTTTGTTGATGAAAGGTTACAACAGGAGAAGGAAGGGAAAATGGGTCGAGGAACAAGAAACATAGATTGAAGAATGACATGAAACAGGAGATGGCACTCATACGGACGTGCCACTTGAGTTGACAAAGATAACTCAGGAACTACAACGCTCCATTGACAAGACAATTTATTTTGCAACACCATTTGGATGAGACACAGGAACGCTTATCCAGGGGACAGGTGGATCTTAAAATAGCACTGACAACTATAGAACAGGGATAGGAGCGCATGGTTACCACATTGGAAGCAAGGAAAAACAGGATTCCACATCTTCTCATGCATATGGTACATGCCAGGGAACCACATAATAATGAAGGGAATAATGGGGCTAGCGGATCTCAGGGAGGAGAAAGGTATCACGCAGAGACTAGTCACCGGGTCCACACTAAGGGGCAAAGTCTATTTGGGGGCGAAACCAACAGGGCACCAATGAGTAGCAGGATAACACCCAGGCCTTACATGCAATGTTTCTTAGATATATAGCAACAGGATGCCAATGTTACGGGGTGTGTGGAGGTGGAAGACAACTTTGAAGAATATGAGAGGGAATATGCAGCCTTGAGTGCAGGATTCAGGAGATAGGTTTCATTGGGAGACTATTGTGGAATTAAATACAGAGGTAGAAGCAGGGGTAATAATGATCTGGGACGCAAGGCAGGGAAAATGGAGATTCCCACCTTTAATGGATCAAGCAATACTTCTGGAAGGGCGTGGGTGCAAAAATTGGACGCTTACTTGCAATTAAATCCCATGATGGAGATGGATGCCATCAAATTTGCCACCCTATACTTGGAAGGCAAAGCCCATGAGTGGTGGTACCATGGGATGACTACTTTGGGACATGCACACATTACTTCATATGTGGACTTCACATAGAGACTCATAGACATGATTGATCAAGGGGATGCAAAGCTTCATTTCCGAGAGCTCACCCAACTTAAGCAAACAGGCACATCTAAAGCGTTCATTGAAGAATTTTAGAGGCTAGCAGTCATGGTTCTGGACGTGTCAGAATCCGGATTGATGATGCTCTTTTCCGAAGGATTGACAGAGCCCTTGTGTGGATGGGTCAAGGTTTTTAAGCCTAATACACTTCATGATGCGATTTGGAGGACTAGGGACTTAGAGGGGGTAGCTTCCAAAAACAAATTCATTCCAAGGCCTCCAGTTGCCCAAAAGGGAAAAGATCTAAGGATTGTAGACAAAGTTAAGGGAAAATTGGATGAAGCTACCAAAAGGGAATTGAGAAGGAAACAATTGTGCTATACTTGTAAAGAACCATGGGAGCCAGGGCATAGATGCATGGGGAAAGAAAAGATCCATTGCATTGAGGTTCTTTCCGATATCGAGGATGAAGATGATGTTGGGCATATTCAAAACATAGAAGTGACCCGAACAGAAGAGGAACCAAGGCATGGGGAAGAAGAGGAAGAGCCAACACGCAACCATGCGTGAATTAATAAGGCTGTCATTGCCTCCATCAGTGGGGTGCCAAAATTCAACTCTTTCAGGATGCGAGGAGTTCTCCAAGGACAAAGGGTCACCGTATTTATTAATGGTGGGGCCTCCCACAACTTTATTGATGTTGCCTTGGTGAATAGAAGACACCTCCCTATTGTTGAGTTTGAGGGACTCTTGGTAGAGATCGCAAGAGGAGGCACCATGCCATGTGACAGATTTATTCCATAGATGAGTCTTAAAATGGGTCGGTATAATTTGGCATAGGATTTTTACGTGATGGACCTACCAGATACCAATGTCATACTAGGAGTTCAGTGGCTTAGCACCTTGGGTCCTATCACCACAAACTACAAAACTATGGAAGCGTCCTTCAATTCTGAAGAAGGAAAGAGGGTAACATTGAAAGGGATGACAAAGAATGCTCCTAGGGTGGTCTCGACAAAACACATGGATGTTATATTTAGGCGTGAGGATGTGGCATATGCAACAAAATGTTTAGTCTCAGTCCAAACCACTCAGGAGGGGCGCCAACATTATTCACAGGATATACAAAGGATACTTGGCAAGCATGAGAAGGTTTTTGGGCAAATTCCTCCAGGGAAACCACCGGCTAGGGGTTTTGAGCACACCATTGAGCTAGAGGAAGGGGCTAAGCCGATCATCACCACACCTTACCGACACACAAAAATGTTTAAATATGAAATTGAGAAGGCAATCAAAGAGTTGTTGGACATGGGACACATTGGGCTTAGCTCAAGCCCATTTGCATCTTCAGTTGTATTGGTTAAGAAGAAAGATGGCATAATGAGGATGTGCATTGACTACAAGGCATTGAACAAGAAGACAATTAAAAACAGGTATCCAATTCCTAGCATTGATGAATTGTAAGATGAGCTCCATGGCGCAGTTTATTTTTCGAAGATTGATCTTCGCTTGAGATACTGTTTGATTCGTGTGAGAGAACATGTCATCCACAAGACGGCCTTCAGGTGCCATTATGGGCACTATGAGTTCTTAGTTATGCCCTTTGGGCTAACTAACGCACCAACTACCTTCCAATCTTGCATGAATCATATTTTCAACAAACAATTGAAAAAGTATCTGTTGTTTTTCTTTGATGATCTGCTGATCTATAGCAAAACTTGGGAAGATCATCTCAAGCATCTGGATAAATTTTTAAGCATCATGGAGGAACAATCTTTGTATGCCAAACAATCTAAATGTGAATTTGGGATGATAGAAGTCTTATACTTGGGACATATTATTGGGGCAAAGCGGGTATAGGTTCATCAAGAGAAAATACAAACCATTTTAGGTTGGCCAACACCCAAGACAATCACAAAGCTACGAGGATTCCTTGGCATTTCCACCTACTATAGCAGAGTCATTAAGGGGTTTTCACAACTTTGTGCACCTTTGACTGATCTAACCAGGAAGGGTGCATTTAAGTGGACTGAAGCAACACAACAAACTTTTGATAAAATGAAGAAGGTCATGAGCTCGTGTCCGGTCTTAGCATTACCATATTTCTCCCAGCCATTTATACTAGAGTGTGACGCATCAGGAGAAGGAATTGGGGCCGTCCTCATGCAGGACATGCATCCTATTGCTTTTGAAAGCAGAAAACTCTGAGGACCCGAGTTATTGTATATCGTATATGATAAGGAGATGCTAGCTATCATGCATGCGCTAACTAAGTTCAGGTAATACTTGGTTGGAGCCAAAGTTATAGTCAAAACCGACCACAACAGCCTCAAGTACTTTTTGGAGCAAAAAGACCTCAATGAAAGACAACAGAAATGGGTGAGCAAAATCCAGGCCTAAGATTTCGACATAGAGTTTGTAAAAGGGAAAACTAATGTTGTAGCAGATGCCTTGTCTAGGAGACCTTCAACTTACGCCATGTCAGAAATATCAGTCGAGTGGAAATCACATCTCTTGGTGGAGTACTCCAAAAACAAATTTGCATGTGAGCTGATGGATGGAAAAATTCAGGATGATCGGTTTCAGATTTTGGATGACCTTATTTACTATAAGGGAAGGATTTATGTGTTACCAGAATCTAAACTCAAGGAAAGGGTGCTAAGGGTGTTCCATGATTCACCACTAGCAGGGCACCAAGGGTTCCTCAAGACTTACAGGCAGATTAGAGAAAGATTTGCGTGGAAGGGCCTCAAGGAGGATGTTATAAGCTATGTTAGAGAATGCACAACTTGTCAGCAGGACAAGGTTGAGCATACTCATCCAACGGGATTGTTGCAACTACTTCCCATTCCAACACATAAATGGGAAAACATATCCATGGATTTCATCACTAGTTTGCTTAAGGTGCAGGGCAAGGATGGCATTTTTGTAGTTGTGAACCGCTTGACGAAGTTTGCACTTTTCTTTGCCATATCCACGGAGTATGGTGCGTTTCAGGTAGCATAATTGTTCTTTCGAGAAGTCTTTAGATTGCATGGCTTACCCAAGAATATCGTGAGTGACAGGGATAACAGGTTCATGAGCACTTTCTGGCAGGAGTTATTTAGGCTTGTTGGCACCGAGTTGACACTTAGTACGAGTTATCACCCACAAACTGATGGACAAACTGAAATAGTCAATAAATGGGTGGAGGGATATCTCAGGAATTATGTGGCAGGACAGCAGAAGGCATGGATCAAGTGGTTTCATTTGGGGGAATATTGTTATAACACTACCCATCACAGGTCCATTGGCATTGCACCTTTCAGGGCACTATATGGTTATGATTCACTTACCTTCATGGAGAGTTCTCTTGGGGACAATAGGGCTCCTATGGCTACTGACTGGATACAGGAAAGTCAGGATATACTCAAAGAACTTAAAGATCATTTGCAGAGGGCTCAAAACCAACAAAAGATCTACGTAGATAAAAACAGAGTGGAGCACAACTTTGAGGTAGAAGACTTGGTCTATTTGAGGCTACAACCATATTGTCAGTCATCTATCAAGAAAAATGGCGTGGATAAATTCAAGCCATGTTTCTATGGCCCATACATGGTGAGTAGAAGAATTGGGGAGGTAACGTATGAGGTTGAATCGTCACCTGGGAGTAAAATCCAAAATGTATTCCATGTGTCATGTTTGAAGAAAGCTTTAGGCCAACAGGTGACTGTCAGGGAGGAGCTACCACCACTTGATGAGGAGGGCTAATTGATTCTAATTTCTGTAGACATATTGGAAGTTAGGGAGAAGAGGTTGAGAAAGAAGAGTATCAAAGAATATCTGATTAAGTGGAAAATTTTACCAAATGAGGACGCTTCTTGGGAGGGTGAACAAGTCTAGCAACATTTAGAGTCGCAATTGCTTGTGGGAAAGCAATTTCAAGTAGGGGAGACTATAAGATCCCCTTCCATATGACCAAGGCACTTGAAGACTTAGTAGCCTAGTTGTTCCCCCTAGGCTATAGTCTCATCTAAATGGGGACTAAGGTGGGCAGAATATGTCACTAAGGAGCTAAAATTCAAATTAGGAAAAAGTGACATTGGTAAATAAGGAGATATAAGTTAAATGACTAATGGGAGATAATTAAAGAAAATACTTTAGAAAGCCAATCAATAATCTAAGTGAGGAATTAGAAGTTGGACTATAAAAGAGAATGAGGGCGCCTCACTTCTTCATTCTTGATCATTTTTCACTTGCATCTTTGAGCTCTGGTAGCTTGAGTGTTTTGAGGGTTTTGACTAGACAAACCCTATAGATCAACACGGGGGTGAAAGATCCCTCCTTTCCTGGTCCAAGCTTGTCCAAGGTGGTGAAAGATTCCACCCTCGTCATTTTATTCAGTTCAGATCTACTTCAACTATTATCTTTGAGTGGCGCACTGTTGGAGGGTTTTTTGCAGGAAGGGTGCACCATCCAAGCTAAGGAAGTTCAAATTGGGTTCTAGAGGTGGGATCTAGAAGAGATCCAATATTGCATGCACTTGCCATACCTGGGGCGACTTCATTTGGTATTCTTCAGGGTTTTTCTCCTTCAAAGACTATTATTATTAGAGTTGGGCGTGAAGACTGAAGGAGGGCGCACTTGGGGTTAGAGATATATTGCATGTGGTCAGATCTTGCATCTTTAGTAGGGGAGAATCATCTTATGAGCCAACCGTCCTCTTCTTTATAGGAGATCAATATTTTCATGGGGGTTTGAGGTCAGATTTGAGGAGATCGAATATCTATGGGTCGCTACAGCCAATGAAGGTGCAACTCAGCCAGAGAAGACAACAATTTAGAGGAAGGGAAAGGAATTGATCTTGTAGATCTCTTGCATGCGGCTTGTGGAGGTTCTTGGGAGTCCATCTCTCAGTTCTCTATTGTATTTTGGAGGTGCCATCATCCACATCTTCTATCCTTCTATATATTTTCCAGATCTGCTCTTCTATTGTATTGAGTTTAGCTATATAATAAATAAATCCAGATCTGAGTTTTGTGGCTATTCCTTGTTATTTCTATTTGCTTCATTGTTAATAAAGATCATTTCCATCATGCAAACTATTTTTTGCTATAAAACTCAAAGCCAAACACTGGCATGAGCCTAAGAAGGCTACCGATGCAAACTGTTTGACAAAACACATCAACCAGATAACCAAAAACCTAAAGCATTCCACACAAATTTATTTGGGAATCTTATAGATGCGGGTGGGAGGATGTCCAAGAATGTCATAAAGGGAGGTAGTGTGGGAGAACATGGTCTCGGGGTCAAGGTTAGGCGTGGTGACGTGGTGTCTAGGGAAAAGGGCATGCCAGAAGGCTTGTGGCGAAGGACCTCACAAAGTTCCTATCTCCTCCAAGAGAGAAACGTTATATTTTTTCGGCGAAGGAGTTGACGGTATGTTTTTCCGAGGAGAGGGGAGGAGGATGGGTCATGTCTGAGGGTATGACGGAGCTACCTGTCGAGGGATTTGCATTCATCGTCGAACCAACGGTTATTGGGGTAGGAACCATGGGTAGGCTTATGGGTGTGCTGGTGAGTAGAGTGGGGGTAGAAATCAAGGGCTGCCTCCACAAGGACTGTGTAAAGTATCTCGTATTTGGCTGTGGTTGTGTCTAGTGATCTGAAGTGGGAAATGGGGGGAAGCAACTCCTTAAGGAAGGTGGTTTTTCATTATCCAGGGCTTCCATCTTCCACACTAAATATTTAACCATGGACATCCAATACGAAAAGTCATGCTAGATGGCAATATCTGTGGGGCGGTAGATACGTCCCAAACTGCTGTCATCATTAAGCAATGTCTGGTTCGGTGCAAAATATTTTCTGCATAACCTGCCTGTTGAAGAGAACCCATGACCGGATATTCCACACTATACCGACTCTGCTCCGTGCTCGAAACCCCATGCTGGTTCTTTGCATGAGACCCCCATGCCGAATTGTCTGCTTGAAACCCCTGTGCCGTCCCTATAATCGTCTCTGCTATGCTTGAAACCCCCGTGTTGTCCTTGTAAACTGAGAGAATTTGAGGGAATTGACAACGCCCATCGGAATTCAAGCTCCAATATTCTTTGCGATCGTTGGATCAATCCGCACAAGGAGTATTCTATGCTCGAAATCCCTGATGATCACAAAGGAAAGTGGAGATAGATTGTAGAAATATGCCCAAAACCTTCATGCCATCCCTATAATCATCTCTACTTTGCTCGAAACCCCCATGCTGTCCTTGCAAATTGTGACAATTTGAGGGAAATGACAACGTCCAACATAATTCAAGCTCCAATATTCTCTGCGGTTGCTGGATCAATTCGCACAAGGAGTATTCTCTGCTCGAAACCCTCGATGTACACAAAGGAAAGTAGAGACAAATTGCAGAGATATGCTCAAAACCCCCGTGTCGTCCCTATAATCGTCTCTGCTTTGCTCGAAACCCCCATGTCGTCCTTGCAAACTGAGACAATTTTAGGGAAATGACAACATCAAATGGAATTCAAGCTCCAATGTTCTTTGCGGTGGTTGGGTCAATTCGCATAAAGAGTATTCTCTACTCAAAACCCCCGATGTTCGAAGATATTAGCTCATGAGGTTGACTTGAGGGATACGAGGTTAGGTAGGTGGCTTATGATCCAGAGTTATGTTCCTTTGGATCCATAGGTGGTCTATATTCTTTGGAGGATCGAGATGTTGTGATAGCATGGGTGTCGGTTTCTTTATAGGAGACAATAGTTGATTTCCAGACTACAATAGGTATAGATTTGTAGGTGGCAAGTGTTGATGATTTTTTTTTTTATCTTTACCTTCTTTTGGGGTTACTTCGAAGGTGTTCACGCCATGTTTGGGGGTGCTTCATTAGATTTAGAGTACATGGTGTATGTTCAACCCCTTGGTGATGGATTTGCACATGGGAGATTGTTTGTGATGGATTTGCACATTGGACATGGTTTACTCAGTGGTTGATTGACCTCAATCGGGTGCTTGCATCATATTCCTCCCTATGGTGTTGGAGATCTTTAGACAACTTGGTGATGTTCTACATGATGGCCTCACATGGAGATGGTTACTTTCCTAGAGAATGCCCTACATTGGAGGATGGGAATTTTGCATCTTGAAGGAGAGCATTGGGCCCTAGATAGCATGGTGTAAGCTTGGATGCTTGCATGGAGTCTTGGAGCTCACTCGGGGATGCCTGGGTTGTGACAATGTTCAAGCATGGGTAGTCGACCCAATGGAATACATGGCTTAGGAGGTTTGATAGAGTCATTGGAGGCTTGTAGGCGGAGTCTCAAACACATCGTGGAGTGCCCTTTGCTCTTGGAGCCTTGCTTATGGACGACATCACTTGGAGCTTGACTTGTGTACCCTTGGAGAGTAGCACTCCACATGTGTGAACTTACATGTGTTATTGTATGTTGCTTGTTTGTAAGGGCATATGCACACATATGTATTGTTGGCCTCCCTTACCTCTCATATATATAGAGGAAGGAGAAACTCCTTTATTCATTGATCATTCTTTGTCATTCTTGTGTTAGAGATGTGATCAAGAAGAGTGCACTAGTTCTCCTCTCACTCCTATATATTGTATTGTACTTTATCTCTCTTTCTTGGTGTTGCGAGGGTTTCTTGAGCTCATTGGAGCATCTTGAAGACTATGGTTAGGGTTTCATCCCTTGGAGACTTGAAGATTAGGGTTTTTAGATGAAACCCTAGGTTTTACTTGTAGAAGTGAAGAAGAAGAGGAGACATCTTGCCTTGGAGGACATGCTTCTATGATGCATGCTTGTTGGATCTCCTCTGTTGAGCTAGGGTTTTCATTGTTTTCCCTAGCTAGGGTTTTGGAGACCTAAAGGATTGCACTAGCCTTGGGATAAGACTATATAGTATGTATGTGAACTCCATCTTTATGCATATTAATGAAGTTTCCAGGTGTCCAATGTTTGTGTGATTGCAGATTTTATTTTCAGCCATCTATTTCTTCACGGTTTTGTAATTTCCAGCACTCATATGTCTTGTTGATTTGACATAACTTAAAGGTGAATGTCTTAAGTGATTTAACATTATAATTGAAGAAGTAAGGGTGGATTTGCTGCTGTATTTTGGCTGTCATAAGTGATTTCCAGGTCTGTTATATGCATGATAAGATTGCACTAGAAGGACGCAACTTATAGGAACACTTTGGTATCTTATCTCTTGAATTGCATAGTGGATTGAGGTTGTTAAGAGTTAAAATATTGTTTGCTGTTGCTATTGTTTTGTTTATATATATAACAGCCCTAAGACTGAAAGCTCATAGGGTTATTATCTGGAAAATCTCTAGTTAAGAGGTGTAATTTCTGTTTTGCATTAATTGCCATTTATCTAGAAATTTCTACACCTAGAATTGGTGAATAAATGAGAGCAGTGTTAAAATATAATGTATTGTGCTCGTTTTACCATTGACAATACCCTTGTCACCCAACCATAGGCTAAAGCCACCCTCCGAGCACCTTAACCTTGACAGAGAATCACTTCGGAAGCAAACCCTAGGCTATAGCCAAACAAAGGGTAGCGCACCTTTCCCCAAGGATAACGCACCAACAAGAGATGATCAGACGTTCCAAACCCTAGCCAAGAGATAGTCCAAGCGTAACTGCTAGCTGCAACGGTAGCTCTCCTCCACACCTGCGCAGAAACTGGGCAACTGCAGTGCGCACAAGTGTTACTCTGCAATTCTGAGACTGCCTGCCAGAATGAAAACTGGCCTCCTGTATTTATACTAATTCTGGCTAACTGCCTGGGCCGACTTCTCATTCTGGGTATCTGTCTGTTCAGTATATATTATTATTTCTGGCTGAATTCTTCTCTTGGAGGCTAATAACCTAATATAAATTATCTTCTTGAGCCGACAAGTCTTCTAGGGTTATTAGCCAACTCATTAGGGTT
>ML776553.1:7561292-7576699 GCA_009831015.1 Picea engelmannii | reverse complement strand
GGGTGCGGAAATTTCGTTTACAAAATTTTGTGCTGGGGCATCAAATGCCCAAGTAGAACCAATACTGTCTGGAACATATGTGCATCTGATGATGCAAGCTTCATGGCACATGAGTTGACCCCTAGCTGAATAGGCGGTCAACAAGATGCATGGGACGAATTGGAGGAGAGGAGCAAACTCCAGAAATTGGTTTCAGTCATTTGCTAGCTCAAATCTTCACCATTTTGCTTGGGACTTCACCAGGGAGGTAACCAAGCCCCAATCTATCATTCTAGCGGTTTTTTGGAGCATTTGGAGGCCTCTAGGAGTGAGGCCGATTTATCTAGGGTTTCAGGCATCTAGTGGGGTGCACCACATCTTGGAGGAGGTTCAGATCCATAGGGTTTGAGGGAGATCTTGGAGATTCGGGCACCTGGATTGTTCTTGCCATCACCCGATCTATTGTTTGGCATATTCCTTGAGGTGTTTGGACACATTTGGCAGCAGGGCCGAATTATTGAGGAGCTTCAGCATTCCAGCAGGAAGTGGCATCTTTTAGTGGGGGTTTGGCACTTCATACGGCTCAGATCTACCTTGGCGTTGGTCTTCATTTCTTATCCAGCCTTTGGAGGCTTATTGTAGTCTTTTATTGGAGTTTTTGTAGCAACTCTATTATCTATCTTCTTATCCATCTGTTAAGCATTCCAGATCGACATCTCCGTTGTAGCAGGTTCTTCTATTTCATGAATAAAAGCGGATTTGAGATGTTTTGGCTTGTGTATCATATTGCATATGGTTGAGGTATGTTCCATGGTTATATCTTCTTGTTTATTGTTGCAACACACATTTATAACACACCAGTAAACCCAACGACCGAAATCAAGAGGCCATCCTGCAAGTAAACACATCTAAACAAAGTGTTTGACGAAATACCACAACCAGAAAAAGTTTTAAAAGACACCAAAACCGTGATGTTTCCTGGCCTAATGGCTTGGGATCATTACAATGGTATTAGAGCTTAGACTCCTGCCAGCATGAGGGATTTGCCATAAGGAAAGATGGGGTCTATAGATTTTGTTAGAGAAGCGGTGAGTTATGAAAGGGAATATCATGCACTTTGTGAGAGACTTGGGCCTCTAATAATGCTCCAAAAGTTTATATCCATGAAAAACCCTAGTTGGAGCGAAGATGAGGTGACATATTGGACCAGCTTAGTAGAGGGAAACAGAGCCAGAGTAGCTAGATGGAGGGAAGCACAGAGAAACCCCACACCCATTAGGAGCACACAACTTTGCTACAGTTGCAAGGTGCCTTGGGAACCAGATCATAGGTGTAGGGGTAAGGGTAAGAATCATATCATCGAGGTGCATTATGACAATGATGATGAGGATTTGGAGCAATCCAATGATGATAGTGACTCTTGCACAGAGGCTAGTGATAGTGACTCTTGCACAGAGGCTGATGATTCTAGCACGCTTGAGGAGGATGATGACCCTTGTATAGTGCATAGACATTCGGGAGGATCGGATGATAGTACCAGTTCTTCAGCAGACATATCACATGGTGTTGATGACCTTACGCCCCAGTAGAGTGGTGACACTAGTGAGGACTCACACGTGTTAGCACCTACAGATGACCAACCTCCTATGGTGGCCGTGACACAACACATTTGTCGTCTTTTCAGACATCCATGATAGCCACGTCACAGGAGGGTACCAGTGGCATGTCAGATATGATGGAGGAGCCTTGTGTGAGGGATGCACACCATGGACGCATGGATCCACAGATTTAGGAGGAGACACAGGATGTGCAAGTAGTTGATCCTACACTTACAGATCAACATGAGGAGATTGAGACACATCTTTTAGAGACTCCATTAGTTGATCAGATTGTGGAGACTGATAGGGTGATGGAGCACTTACTTCCAGGATCGGCCTGCATTGATGAGGATGCACTCTTTAGCAGTGAGGATGACCATAGCACGTGTTTGGATACATCTACATGGGATCCAGGCGCAGATAATAGTAGCAGGGTGAGTTCACAGGCGGATACGGCTGCTCATACAGGATACAGTGTGATGCGGAGGGAGATAGCACCTACTGATGGGGTGCAGTGGCAGACAGGAGGACCCAACAACACAGTAGACAGTGGGCAGTTCAGCACGTTATCTTATGCAGAGAGTGTTTTTGGGGACTCCAGAGTTGACACTAGCAGGAGTGACAACAACAGTGAAGGATATGAGGTGGCACCTCAACATGACCATGATCATGAGCCACACCACTTGGCAGCACAGTTGAAAGTCAGTGAGGCTATGATCATGGCAACCACCAGGCGTAGTGATGACATGCATGCGTTGATGGCAGATTTTTGTTGGAGAGCGTCAGGGGCACATGGTAGTTCAGATGAGGGAATTACCATGGATGATTTTCATACTCTCAGGGAGAGAGTATCTGTGATGAGGATAGACTACCAACAGTTGTTGATTGACAGGGACTACTTATTGAGGATTGGTGAGATTTATCATGAGGCTCTGAGGTAGCAGGAGTTGGAGGAGGACATACTTACTCAGGAGTTGGAGAGCACTCAAGGATTCTTGAGAGGCACACAGACCGCCCTTCAAGAATCAGAGTCTAGGTCAGATGAGTCTCTTGAGGAGATCCGTCAGAGATCCACTTCATCTGTTTTAATGGACACTCAAATGTATTAGTCAGTGACGTTGATAGAGGATGTTTGTGATCTAGCAGAGGAGCACCAGTTGATGGAGGACACTTCCATTTGTGTTCCGAGAGCAGTTGACCTCCATATAGAGGTTGATCCAGCAATATGCCCAGGATCTATGATGCAGCATGAGTCTACGGGAGAAGACATGAATATGCCGAAGCATACAGTGATTAGTGATAGCTCACAGGTACTTGCCGAGATGTATGGTGGGATTCAGAGGGGTGTACTGCCTTGCAGGGAGGAGACACACTTAGGGGAGCATGCAAAGGCCACTCCTTTGCAGCAGCATATAGTCATGAGATCTCACCTTCACCGTTTCAGCAGTTGCATAGGTGATGGGAGATGGAGATTGGGTTACCAACAGTTAGGGGAATTACTTCTGGTTGTACTTGATGATTGGGGTTTAGTGAGGGCTACAGGTGAACAGTTATCAAGGGTACAGGTAGACGTGCTCTTGGTCGAGTCCTTGGGATTGACCAAGGCAGGTGTTATTTTTCATCGCTACAGTCAGCGACAAATGTCTCTGCTACCTTTTCCCGACACTTTTATCATGGACAACAACATGAGGAGAGATAGACAGTGGCAGAGTGCATGGGGAGTGCCTAGGTCGAGGCCACCTGACATGAGTATCTTTACGACATACAGCCGGATAGAGATGGATCGTCATAGGCAGCCAGTTGAGACTCGGTGTGTGATAGAGAGCATCATGGGCCAGGTGATAGCAGATGAGCACAGAGGGCTTCTGATAGTGATCAGTCTCACACAAGAGCAATTAGAGGGGATTGGAAGTAATAAACTTCCAAGTTTGCCATGGGATCTGGGAGTCCGTTTTGTTAGCAGGATGTTCATGTTGACCTAGGTTGCGCCAGAGAGCCACACACTCCACCGTGGTTTGGTTTGGAGTGGGCCTGTAGGTACTTGTCCTATGGGGTGAGACCTTTTCTCCCGCTTGATCATCATGATAGGGCATGGAGATTTTTTGACAGGTACTTCTACAGAGGTATCTTCACTGATACCGTTTCTGGACAATAGGTCCAATGGTCACAAGTATTTCAACTAGAGGACCCAGGAGAGGAGGATTCAGGATGTATGCCGGGGGTAGACAGTAATGGTCAGAGTAGTACAGGGCCAGCAGGGTGATCTTCGACAGAGGTTAGCATGGGACCCAGGGATTGCAGGATGGAGCATTTCACTGACTGACAGGGGAGAGTGTACCATTGCAGGGGAAAGTTATTCTAACTTTCCATTGAGCTTCAGTATTGAGAGGAGCGCATCGCTTGCGGGTGTCTCACAGAGGTCTTGCAACGCCTTGTTCGTGCATCAACATGTGCAGTTGATGGAGGCCGTGTGGATCTTGGTAGAGACTTGGAGGATGGACTCATTCCGAGATGAGGCCATGTGTCATATGCAGTAGACTCACAGAGTTGGTTTATTTTAAGATTATGCTTCCCTGGGGCTAGCAGTTCATGACTTGTTATGGGACCCAGGGGGCAGAGTGTATGAGTGTTCATTTTTGTATGGGTTCTACTATGTATCCCACAGGTGGACACGGGATCTCGGTATTTTACTTGGAGGGATTTGGTTATTGCTTGAGGACAAGCAATTTTCTAGCAGGGAGGACTGTAATGTCCCCACTTTGGGACATCATCACAGTGCAGAGGTTTATGATGACTAGAGTAGCCAGATGGGTGTTATAGCAAGTACAGGGGTTATTGAGAGGCATTGTGAGGTCCAACTTGCATTGTTCATCATATCTCATCATTATGAGCCATTCCACACAGGTTGGCTTTGGTTCCGTTGCATTCCGATGATTTCCATGATTTTGACTATTTTGAGCTATAAGTCAATTAAATTCACAGAAGAGGTCATTTTGGGCACATTACTTGGAGGAACCTCTCAGTGTAATAGCTCATTGGAATCGGGAGGAGCAACACTACAGGATGGGATGGCTAGAAGTGACTTTCAGTGGCCAGGGAAGCCACAAGGAGAGATAAGGCGCTTTTCAGAGGTAAAAAGGTTAATTAATTAATTAAAGTGATTTAATTAATTAATTAAATATTAATAAAATGAAAGTCACTTTGGAGGGACAAGGTGAGCCAAAAAGTATAAAGGAAAGGCAAGGGCCTCTACTCATGCATTCATGTTTGTCGATCTTTTGGATTTCTGGCTTGTAGCTAGAGGGCCCATCTCTTGGGGGTTTTGAGGGTTTTGACTTAACAAACCCTAGAGGACGATTCGGTGGTGAAAGATTCCACCTAGCTTATCCCAAGCTTGGTCTTAGAGATGCAATACTCTCCCACACCATTCTAGCTCGGTTCTACATCAATGTAGGAGGGTTCTACACCAGCCACAGGCACATGAAGAGAAGGAGGGCGCACCATTGGAGGTTTCCAGCAAGGGGGGTGCACCATTCTTGGAGAGAGATTCATTGCAGGAGATTGGCAGGGCTTTTGGAGATTCTATCACTTGGGTTTTCATTGCAGGGCCTTGGACATCAAATCTAGTCCATTCATGAGGAGTTTCAGGTGCCAATTGATTTATTAGATGCATGGGACGAATTGCAGGAGAGGAGCAAACTTTAGAAATTGGTTTTAGTCATTTGCTAGCTCAGATCTTCACCATTTCGCTTGGGACTTCACCAGGGAGGTAACCAAGCCCCGATCTATCATTCTAGTGGTTTTTTGGAGCATTTGGAGGCCTCTAGGAGTGAGGCCGATTTATCTAGGGTTTCAGACATCTAGGGGGGCACACCACATCTTGGAGGAGGTTCAGATCCATAAGGTTTGAGGGAGATCTTGGAGATTCAGGCACCTGGGTTGTTCTTGCCATCACCCGATCTATTGTTTGGCATATTCCTTGAGGTGTTTGGACACATTTGGCAGCAGGGCCAAATTATTGAGGAGCTTCAGCATTCCAGCAGGATGTGGCATCTTCTAGTGGGGGTTTGGCACTTCATACGGCTCAGATCTACCTTGGCATTGGTCTTCATTTCTTAACCAGCCTTTGGAGGCTTATTGTAGTCTTCTATTGGAGCTTTTTGTAGCAGCTCTATTATCTATCTTCTTAGCCATCTGTTGAGCATTCCAGATCGGCATCTCCGTTGTAGCAGGTTCTTCTATTTCATGAATAAAAGCAGATTTGAGATGTTTTGGCTTGTCTATCATATTGCATATGGTTGAGGTATGTTCCATGGTTATATCTTCTTGTTTATTGCTGCAACACACATTTATAACACATCAGTAAACCCGAAGGCCGAAATCAAGAGGTCATCCTGCAAGTAAACACATCTAAACAAAGTGTTTGACGAAATACCACAACCAGAAAAAGTTTTAAAAGACACCAAAACCGTGATGTTTCCTGGCCTAATGGCTTGGGATCATTACATTGGGTCTGTTGTTGTGGTCATTGATTCTAGAACATGGTCATTGTGTCCTGCATCATCTTAGCTTGAAACTTCTTGTCTCTTTACAACAAGATGCTCCATTATGATTTGGCTTTGTTGGTGTTCTTATTCTTGCAATTGCTCCAACAAGAGGTGAATAATATTAGAGTCTTGGGATCTTTTCGAGTTGCTGGGAGCATGTAGATCCATAATCCATAATTGAAACTTGGTTTTTCCCATGGTGATAATTGTGGTACTGCTAAGAGAAATCATGGTAAGGATGTGAGGTTGCCGTAGGTCTGATCCACAGGTAAGGTTTTGGTTTAGAAATCCATGGTATTAACATTGCAACAATGTCTTAGAGAAACCTGCAATAACAAAGGTTGCGTATAAGTAGTAGTACTGTGACTATGGTAAATTTGCTTAAAAGTTATGAGAAAAATGCGAAAAATGGATGGAAAAACTAGTGCAACAAGGTGTTACCTATATGTAAGTTATGGCAAAACAAGAGGAGTGGGTATTGTCACATTGTGGATCACTCATGCAACTTGGAAATGAGAGTCCAAGGAGATTCATTGATAGGAGAAATCCTAAGGAAGCTAGATTTGTGGAAAATGACCTACTTGTGTAGGCTTTGATACCAATTGAAATGAGCAAAATTAGCCAACAATGCAAATACTCACATGCAAGAAAGAAGAATGCAAGTACCAAACAATATTGCTAAACTGCACATGCTATACACTCTATGGTCCATTAGATATATATAAGAGTACAAGGTTGTAGGTGGAGGTAGGTGAAGTTAGGAGGATGTAGGGGGAGTATTTCATCATTGTAGCGTGCTTCTCTCCTTTCTCTTGTGACTTGTCCAGTATATTGCCTTGTCTGCCCCACACTTAGCTGAGATTAATGAGAAAGTGCAAAAGGGGTTGTGGAAGCCTATGAGGGTTTTAACTGATGGTAAAAGGCACCCCTTCCTAATATTTCAGGGGTTGGCTCAGATGCGCTATATCTCATTGGATCTTCTGCACTTGCATTTTATTCTAGCGGTACACCTTGGGGACCATCTTTCTTGGTCTCTTTGGAGGTGGCATTATTCTCTTTGTTGAAAGACATGATTATCGAGAATAATCAAAGTGGAATTAGGATTAAATGATCCATTTTGGGCTCTAACCTAGCCATTATAGGCTCTCAAAGGCTATATGAGGAGAAACTAGGCTACTAATTGCTAGCAAGAACCAATAACTTAGGAAAGGCACTTATGAAATGTGGTGAAATGAAAATAACAGTAGGGGGATGCATGTATCATACTCAACCCCTCAAGTTCTCTCAACTGACCATGATTTGGTCATTGCACACTTTGACCAATTTACCTTATCAATATCCCTTCTTTTTTTTCTTTCTAGGTGACACTACTTGAGGGAAACCCCCGAGTACTTCCCCTTATTTCGAGGATGGTACCTAGGGTAAACCCTAGAATTTTCAGGGCACAAGGCCTGTTAACAACAGTGCTGGAAGCCATTACAACAATATACTCGTTAAGAGTTCAACATGTCACTTGTGGGAATTGAACCTGGGTGGGGAGGATAACAATCATTCCTCCCAACAACCCAAGCTAAACCCAATTTATGATATAAATCAATATCCCTTCTATTGTATTGTTGGCAATGCAAATAGATATATTAAATCATTCAATTGTGCATTATAGATTAGAAACCATTCAAGAAGAGAGTTCAATAAAAATGATTTGAGGACATCTTGTACTAAAGAAACCTAGTGGGTTTTTGCTCAATTGTTATTAAGTTGTTTATTGCTATGGGACATGAGTAGTTGATTGGTGGTTATATCTCCCACTTTGATCTAGTGCAACCTTGCTTTGAATTTTGCTTTTCTTGCTTTCCTTGTTAATTGCACATTAATGGAATGTGTGGCTGTAGCTGTTTTGGCATGTAGGTTCTGCAAATAGATAGATTAAATTATTCAATTGTGCATTATAGAATATAAACCATTCAAGCAGAGATTTCAATAAAAATGATATGAGGACATCTCGTACTAAAGAAACCCAGTGGGCTTTTGCTCAATTGTTATTAAGTTGTTTACTGCTATGGGATATGAGTAGTTGCTTGGTAGTTATATCTCCCACTTTGATCCAGTGCAACCTTGCTTTGACTTTTGTTCTTCTTTCTTTCCTTGTTGATTGCACCTTAATGGAATGTGTGGCTATAGCTGGTGGCATGTTTGATGTTTGATGTTTGGCAGGGTCAGCTTCATGTTTGATGTTGAGCTAAACTAGTTTTATTTGAAATCCTTTTCTGCCTTTCCTTTGAGTTTGGATACTTTGTTCCCATAGTATTTGAAGAATTTGATAGTTCTGGTAACTGTCATTCTACTAGTTTACCATACTCTCTTTCCTTTGGGTCTTTACACCAAGTTCCAAATACGCACTTTCTTGGTGGTTTTGGATAAGTATATACTCATCAATCCCATTGCTTTTCATGATTGCTCATTTATGGAAAGGAATATAAACTGTTGTTCCTGTCAAGTAGTGTTTGGTATTTCTCAGAAGGGCACTTATGGTAGTGAAAGATGCCAAGATATTGAAATATTGTTTGGGATATGTTGCATTCCTGCAGGTTGGTATGACTAAGACGGATGCTGCTGTTCAGACACTTGCTGAAATTAATCCGGATGTTTTGCTTGAGGTAAGAGCTTATCCAAGTCAAAGTTATTAATAACGTACCATCCATATCGAATACCAACAGGATAAATGTAATTACAGAAGCACCAATTCATAGGATAGATAAATATTTTACTGAGATAGCACCCTTCAGCAATATTATTGAGGAATCTGTTGATTTCTGATGGGCCCTTTGTGTTTGTCTCTCCCTGCTTTTCAACTAACAAATTATTATTTAGTCATTAGAGCATTGAAATGTGGATTATTCTCTTCATTATCTACCAGTCATCTTGCTGGGAGGATTCTAGGATGTGATTCACAATAAGTAGTATGAATTGGTTGGTAGTGGACACTATATCTATGGATACATAAAAAGGAGCTTTTGTATATAGATGTTGTCATATTTGCGAGCAGAATTGCATTCATCTCCTCCTTTGCAACTCATCAGAGACATAGAACATGAAACTTCTGAGAGGTGGTTAAATATTTCTATTCATCAAATGCAGAGATTGGTTTAACCTTTAATCATTTATGTCTTGTAAGTTCAGAGTATAAAATAAGTGAAGGTATTATTGAGACATCTTAGTTACCTTAATTTGAGAATGAGTTCCATCCTAACAGATTTCAAAACTTTTGAATATGGCATGGATGTGAGGGATTTGGATCAACTACCAAGGAACATGGAAAGTGAATCAAAGGGTGGAGCTATGCCCTGATATTCAAGGATCACAATTTCACCAAAATATGACTCTAGATATACTATATGGAAGTTTGGCAAATCAATAAATACTTTACCAGACTGAAGCTTTTCCTACAAAAGTTGCACGGAGAATCAGTTTTTCTGTTTGAGAAAGTCCGCTTTATAGAATATCATGACTATGACAAATAGTTATTTGGGAATAAGAAGCGATAATAAATGGTAATAAAAGTTTCATTTTGCTAAGATCTCAGAGGAATTGAACTTTCTATGGCTTTGCTGGGTACTATTACCAATGTTGAGAAAGGTGGCCACATATTGCCTCTGGAGTCTGGACCTTGCAAAAGAGTTGTATGCAGAATAATATGCAATGAGAAAGGTGCCAAAATTTTCAGGTCCTTGAGACTTCACCGAGTGGAATGGTTGAATTGCAGATTATTGAATGAATTAGCATTACCTACTCTAACATTCCTATTTTGCAATCTCTATATATGCTTTGTCATTTAACTATTGAATATTCTATAGTGACAAGATTAATTTTAACAGATCATGGTTTCTACAGATGACTTTTGAAGCCTTTTTTCTTTCTGTCACAGAGCTACACATTAAATATTACAACGGTGAAGGGTTTTGAGAAATTCATGGAGACTCTGACCAACCAAGTTATTGAATCCACAAGAGGTCAACGAAGTGGAGTTGATTTGGTGTTAAGCTGTGTAGATAACTATGAAGCTCGTATGGTTGTGAACCAGGTAGTTTCTCATACCATCATGCTAGATATACTGAAGCTTAAACACTCCTAATTATCTAGATGCCTGCTCCGAATGATGGGCAGGAAATCACTAGAAAGTGCAGAGTTGAACTGGTTTGATTATAACCTTGAAATTCCAAATTTGTTACTGCATTTTATAGTACTGCGGGGTTTTAGGATTTGATATTCCTGCAAGATATCTTATATTTGTCTTCCATCCCTGCAGGCTTGCAATGAGCTAAACCAAGTATGGATGGAGTCAGGTAAGGGTTTAACACATTTATTTGTATCATTTGTGCTGTCTTTTTTTCTTGGAAGGCTTGGTTCTGTATCATCTTGATGCAAAGAATAATGATACTTCTGAGTTTTTTTTCTGTTTCAACTTTCAACAAGGAGAGTTGATGAATAAATGAGAAACATTTGCAAACATCAGGGCACATGTGAGAAATTTTTGCACATGAGCAATGTAAAATGGTTGATTTCTGCACTAGACTTCTAGCATTATGTTTAGAAATGGCCAAGCCTCAAACCAAAGTTTATAAGTATACAAGAGCCTTCAACTAGGTCAGAATTCTGATATGAGTTCACAATAAAAGAAAGGGCTAGAGAGATATGATAGAGAAAGAGCGCAAGCATTCTCAATTGTACATACACTGGACACTTTCTTTGTATTACATGAGTACCTATTTTAGTGCTAGGTGGTGCCAAAATTAGACACTTAGGATAAAGATTATCCTTTGAAGATAAAAATATTCTTGAAGATAAAGCTTATCTTCAACTCCCGGAGTAGACTAAATTTCCATTATAACGTTCCTCACATGATGCTAAAAATAGAATGGCCTATGAATATACGAGCTACAACATAAATACAAAATGTAACATTTTTTTCTTTTTTTTCAGATAGTCGATGGCAAAACTGGAAAAAGTTTACTCAAAAAGTAATAAAGATTATAAGCAAGGATAATCAAAGGCCACCAAAGTACCCGTGGTGTAGAGCAGTCGGTGAGGGCGTGCGCTGTTAAGGCACTCCGTAAGTGAAGTCACCAGTTCGAAATCTCCGGGGACACCTCAAATTCAGCCATGTTAAGGGCTGGTGCGGTCCAGGCCGGGTGCGATCCCCGGGTGATTTTGACGGCTTAGATGCCCCTGGGTCGTGGCATCTCAGCCACAGGCCAATCCTGTAAGTCAGGGATAATTAGCTAACAAAGAAAAAATCAAAGGCCACCAAAGTAATGGATTTGTCGATTGGCATAATTTTTTGGCCATAGGTGGAATGCATCTTATATTTCATTACTAAACTATAAAAAGGTACATCAAGAATGATAAATTATGCTGCTAGAGGGCGATCACACAAGTCCCACCTGCCCACATAATTGAGGTGAGCTAGCATGTCTGCTTTGCTTCCGATCTCAAGAGAATTTACATCTTTCCTAAACATGACAATACTGGTTTAGATCTTCTTAACCAACTCTGATCTAGAAGTTGTACCTCTCTGAAATGGAACAGATCAGGCGGTGCTTTTGTCTTCTTGTTAGATGATCCATGTGCTCCCAAAAGGGATCCCTATCCACTGAAGAGGGGCAACAAAGTACTGTACTCAACAACAACACATGCCCAAAATGTGATAGGACATGTTGAAAACATTTCTTTAGTTTCCTTACTTTATCAATTATTCCAGCTAAATTCTGACCCAGACATTCCTGGGCTGACCTTGCCTTGCTTGAGGCTACCTTGCCTTAACTAAGCCAACCCCACCTTGCTTGAGCTGGGAATAGCTTATTTGGGACAGACCTACTTTGCTTGAGCTTGCCTTATTTGGAATAGACCTTCCTTGCTTGAACCAACCTTACTTTACTTGAGTTGACCCTACGTTGCTTGAGCCACCTCTCATTGTCTTATATGCCCATGCACTACCTAAGCTTCCCCCATGCTCCCTTAGCTGCCCTTTCATTGTTTGAGCTGGTCCTGTTCTACTGGAGCCAGCCCCATGCTATTTGAGCTGATCTCACCCCTGCCCAAGCGAAGGCCTTATTATGTAGGCAGGTGGGACTTGTGTGATCACCCTCTAGCAGCATAATTTATCATTCTTGATGAACTTTTTTATAGTATAGTAATGAAATATTGGATCTACTATAAGACAAGATAAGATCGGATAAGATAATTGTATTAATGTCCTACAAATGACCACTAAAGTAGGTCAATGGGATTGTAAGGTACAAATATGTCCATACAAAGCATGAGTGCTAAAGCGACTCCTATATAAAAGCAATATGCAAAAAGTAAAATAGGATTCTAACCTAGATTTGGGAAAGCCAACTACGAAGATGAAGAGACAATTCAAGAGCGAGATGTACAAGGTGAGTGGACCTAGAGTGTATGATACCCAATGGTACAAGCCTACCTTGGTCCACTGGAACCATCTCTCCTAACATCCGAGGCCAAATGGAGAAAGCTCGAAATAGAGGTTTGTTTGGAAGAAGAATTGGACGAGGAGTTGGACTGAGTGTTGTGCTGTTGCCTTGAAGGAAGAACTCGTCGCTGTGATCTGGAAGATATCATATGGCTATTAGTTTGTCTGTTAATATGAGGTCTGGTTTGGCAATGCTGTTAGTGTCTCACGGAAGTAGAAATAGTGCTCTAGTTCCACATTTATCTAGGGTCAAGGACTTAATTACTATCTATTTTCCACTTGGTGCCCCTAGTAGGGAGCACCATAACAATGGAAGTGATTTGCTGGGTGGGAGATGGTGTAGGATGTGGGTGTGGCTAGAGGATGAGAGAGCGGACACACAAGGCCTCTTGCAGGTATAAGGTCGGGCATCTTTGGTCGAGGTACCTAAAGAAATTGCAAAATGTTTGGAGCTCTCTGAAAAGACAATGGAACCGTCCTTGGATCTTGTAGTAAACCGGGTAGCAGAAGATGGAGTGCTCCTCAGTCATAACCTCTCGGAGATGGCATAGTTAGTAGATCTTGTCTGATTTGTCAATTTGATGGTCCATCTCAATCCACAATCTATGAGAGCCCACTTTGAACTGGCCCAAGGGGACACGAAGAATGTGCATCCATTGATGAAGTGTTTAATGGGGTCAAACAATGAGTCCGTCCCTTCAAGCCATGAAGAAGAAATTTGTCAAGTGCAAGCAACCAATCATGGAAGCCTAGGTTGCTAAAGATGCTAAATTGCCTATTTATGCAGACATTTCGTACACTACTAGAATTGATGGAGCCCACACATATAATGAACTATTCCATTTGATCAAAGATGGGAAAGGGCTCAGAGATGATGAAAAGTTGGATGAAAGAGAAGAAGAAGAGCTCACCATGGCATAAAATTTGAAGAAATCCTTCATACACAATGCAATGGTCAGTTCTTCAGTAATGCCTTCTGCATAAGTGTTCATATATTTGATACAACGTATAGAGGTTAGCACCAGGGGAATTGTGTTGGGTCATTCACATCAATAGATTTTGAAGCTTACTACAAGATGTCCAAGGTTGAAATATACTTCAAGTTACTCCCTCATCTAACATGAGTAAACCTTGATCACATTTGGGAAACTAATACCCTTCCCGAGCCGCTCTTCTAGTGGCACATTCAAGATCACATTTGATGTGAAGTAATTCTGCTTGGTTAGCTAGATCTTGAATTCCATATTGTCCCCCAACCTTTGCTACATCATGTCATGGGCTCACCATGGGCTTGCCAACCAACTTCAGATTTGATTATTCAACAGTACTATAGCTTGCCGGATTCATGCTTCATATTGATGTACAGACATTCAATGTTCTACACTTCCATGAATT
Organism: Picea engelmannii; assembly: GCA_009831015.1. Lineage (NCBI taxonomy): Eukaryota > Viridiplantae > Streptophyta > Pinopsida > Pinales > Pinaceae > Picea > Picea engelmannii. The sequence goes on along the minus strand of ML776553.1, from coordinate 7,562,690 downwards.
GGTACTCTGGTTAGATTGCATCATTTCAATTATTTCATTGTGGTTTCATGTATGGTTTACCACTTAGACATGGTGTGATAGCTTTAACTTAGTCATAATTGTGGTGAACACTAAGTAGAATCTAAAAACACTAAGTATCCTTGCCTCGTCATACCATGGTGGGACGTAGATTCTTTGGATAAGTGTGTCATCCCTTTGGTCGGTATGTACCACCAGGGAATTAGGTTAATGTAACGTGTCACAAATCCCAAACCATACTTAACACCTTTTTCATCCTTCCCATTTTCATTCCGTTCCATTCATCATACTTCTCGTTCATGATTGACTTCTTGTGTATCACTCAGCAAGGTCCAAGCAAATCAAAAGAAGACCCCATGTATATAAGCCCGAATCAAAGAAAGATGAGAAAAGGCTAGAGGAAAGAGCAACAAATGTAAAAAGGCCATGTATCCCTCGACCCATGCTTAAAAATGACATATCTAAAGAAAGTGTAATGTCCCCACTTTGGGACATCATCACAGTGCAGAGGTTTATGATGACCAGAGTAGCCAGATGGGTGTTATAGCGAGTACAGGGGTTATTGAGAGGCATTGCGAGGTCCAACTTGCATTTCTCATCATATCTCATCATTATGAGCCATTCCGCACAGGTTGGCTTTGGTTCCGTTGCATTCCGATGATTTCCATGATTTTGACTATTTTGAGCTATAAGTCAATTAAATTCACTGAAGAGGTCATTTTGGGCACATTACTTGGAGGAACCTCTCAGTATAATAGCTCATTGGAATCGGGAGAAGCAACACTACAGGATGGGATGGTGAGAAGTGACTTTCAGTGGCCAGGGAAGCCACAAGGAGAGATAAGGTGTTTTTTAGAGGTAAAAAGGTTAATTAATTAATTAAATATTAATAAAATGAAAGTCACTTTGGAGGGACAAGGAGAGCAAAACGTATAAAGGAAAGACAAGGGCCTCTACTCATTGATTCATGTATGATTATCTTTTGATATCTGGCTTTTAGCTAGTGAGCCCATCATTGGGGGTTTTGAGGGTTTTGACTTAACAAACCCTAGAGGACGATTCGGTGGTGAAAGATTCCACCTAGCTTGTCCCAAGCTTGGTCTCAGAGATGCAATACGCTCCCACACCATTCTAGTTCCAGATCTACTCAGTTGCAGGAGGATTCCACATCAGTTACTTGTGCAGATAGAGAGAGGGCGCACCAGTTGGGGGTTTCCAGCCGGGGGGGTGCACCATTCTTGGAGAGAGATTCATTGCAGGTGATTGGCAGGGCTTTTGGAGATTCTATCACCTGGGTATTCATTGCAAGGCTTTGGACATCAGATCTAGTCCATTCTTGAGGAGTTACCACGGCTAGATCATCATCTACAGGTTGGGACG
>ML776553.1:7536735-7561273 GCA_009831015.1 Picea engelmannii | reverse complement strand
GATTTGGTGATTCAGTGATTTGCAGATCTAGGAGGCTATACCTCATATCTGACCTTGAAACTTCTTCCAGGGGTTTGTGATTGCCCGATCTATCATTTTGGAGAGTTTCAGGAGGTTTGGAGGTCTCATTCACCCATGCTGAATTATCTAGGGTTTCAGGCATCTAGGGGGCGCACCATTCAGTGGAGGAGTTCAGATCCACAGGGTTTGAGAGTGACTTTGGAGATTTGGGCACCTGGGTTGTCCTTACAGTTGCCCGATCTATCAGCTGGCATATTTCTTAGGGTGATTGGACACTTTTGGCAGCAGGGCCGAATTGTTGAGGAGCTTCAGCTGTCCAGTAGGGCGTGGCACCTTCCTGCTAGGGGGTTTAGCATTCTTACGGCCTAGATCTACTTATATTCAATCATCATTGTATATCCAGCCTTTGGAGGCTTATTGTAGTCTTCTGTTGGAGCATTTTGTAGCAGCTCTATTGTCTATCTTCTTGGCCATCTATTGAGCATTTCAGATCGACATCTTCATTGTAGCAGGTTTCTCTATTTCATGAATAAAATAAGTTTTGAGATGTTTTGGCTTGTCTATCATATTGCGTATGGTTGAGGTATGTTCCATGGTTATATCTTCTTGTTTATTGCTGCAACACATATATAACACATCAGTAAACCCTAACGCTGAAATCAAGAGGCCATCCTGCAAGTAAACACATCTAAACAAGTAGATCAACAAAGTGTTTGACGAAATACCACAACCAATAAAAGTTTTAAAAGGCACCCAAAACCGTGATGATCCTGGCATAATGGTTTGGGATCATTACAGAAAGGGACCAAGAAAATAAAGAAAAAATAAAGAAGGGGATAAATGTTAAATCAAAAGCTAAATGCTCCCTCTTGAAGGCTCACTTGTGGAGTAAATGAGGACATCTAGCTCTTGAAAGCTAGCCAAAGAATACCTCTGCATCAACATCATAACTATATGGTCAATACATGAAATCCCCTTTTCCCATTTCCACAATCAACCACCAGTAACACCTACTTCCAACTTGGTAACTTAGGAAATACACCTTGGTCTTAGGGGATTGACACTTCTGATAAGGCCTAAAGGTTGTCCCACCATTGTTAAGCTTAGGCAGATTGTAAAATTAACCCAATGTTACTTGGTTGCTAGAAGACGCTAACCACTAATTGACTTATGTCATGGGCTTGACTCATATTATGAGTTGGAACCTTGCATTTGGAATTATGACGGAGTTGTCCACATCATCAATTCCCTTTTTTAGCTCACGGAGCATGCCTACTTGGCATTTTTTGGGCACTCTTGGTGATGGCGCACCCCTCTTGGACCCACTACACATAGAGATGGTTACTTGGAACATTTGGTGAGGGTCCACCCCTTTTTGTGGGTCGCTTTCCACACTTATGTATGGCAGCAGACTATTTGAGTGGGGTGTACCCCTTTGAGGGACCCACATTCCACTTATCTAGCACTTGGTAGGGTGCACCCCTTTTGTGGGACTGTTTTCCACTCTTGCGAGCTTGTGGGGCGAATTCTCTTTCTAGACCCCCTTTATGGGACCCATCTTCCACTTTTGCTGATTTCTAGTGGGGTGCACCTCTTGCGGGGCCCCTTTTCCACTTATGAGAGGTGGTTTTACCATGGTTTTGAAGCAACACATTATATTAACCCATGGTTTGGGGGCAGCTCATGGTTTTTTCCCATGGTTTTGTTTTTGCCTATGGTTTCCCATCCATGGTTTTGGTAGGGTGCCTCATCTATATAAGGAGGCCCTCTCTTCATTGTGTGTTGGTTGGATATCGATGGAATAGAGATTCTTGCCTATCTTTGCTGGTGTATGAGTGTTTATTGTTAGTTCGGCCATATATATGTGGATGATTGAGTTTCTTGGAGCACATAGGAGGGATCTCTTGCAGATTTTTGAAGAGTCTTCAAGTTGGGAGTCCAAGTGGTTGCTAGCCACTTGGAGAGGTATATTTTCCTTTGAAATTTGTCCTTTTTTTTTCAGTTGAAATTGCATGCTAGAAACATACTAGGCTAGTCTTAGCATAATTTTTCTTCTTAAAGCTCACATTTCTCTCAGATTTTGTAGTTTGTGGAGCTCCTGTGTGAGTCCACTTTTCTTCTTTGTAATAAGCCCCTTTAAAATTAAAAAACAAAACCCTCTTTGGTTGCTAGCTTTAGACCCCATAGCCCTAGATTAGTTAGGCACTGGTCTTTCCATTTCTAACCACAAAATTTTCAAATTTCCCTTTAACAATTGTTATAGCAATCTGATATAAGGTTTGCAATTTGAAATTTCTAACTATGAGGTTGTTTTCAGGGCCACTCATAACCCATGGATCATATTTAGTGGATGGGTTCTTCGATGCAAGTCACTATTTTACCTTGACCTTCATCATTCTAGTTGATTTGCATGCTCAAACACTTTCCTTCATGCTCACCATTCTAAAAGATGAATGAAAATATATTGGTTTTTATTTAGGAGCTGGACATGTCTAACTGTGTGTAGCTGCAAATTGTCACCTTAACTGTAATGTCCCTATTTTTGAATTCCCTTGCTCTGCAGTTGGAGATGACCTTATGGGTTTATGTTAGCCTGACCAAAGGGGTAATTTGAGGTTAACAATGAGCTCGGGCGGTTTGAAGGAGTTATAAGATGCTTTCAAAGGTCCGCTTATCATCGAGATCATTCCTGCGCAGTTAGATTTCGATTCCATTGCATTTCGACCGTTCCCGTAATTTGAGAGTATTATTGAGGATAATTTAATGGATTACACTAAGGTTGTCATTTTAATAAATTATATAAGTGGGGTACCTTGGTGTAATAGCTTGTTGGAACCAGGATGAAGAGCTTTAACTATTGGAGAGGATGAGAAGTGGCTTCCAGAACTCATAAATGCTTTAGAGTCAATTAAATCACTTTTTGGAGTAAAAAGGTTAATAAATTAATAAAGTGATTTTACTAAAAATAAATTAAAAAGTCAATTGAGGGTAAAAAGGTAAAAGGGTCGACAAAAAGGTGAAAGGGGAGATAAAATAAAGATGAGAGCTCATTCTCTCATTATGTTGATGATTATTTCTGATATTGATTTGGAGAGCTCTTGGAGCCTTTGGGGTTTGGAGGAAACCCTTGTGTGGATTGGTTTCGGTGGTGAAATATTCCACCCTAGTTGATCAGGTTTCGGTGGTGAAAGATTCCACCCTAGCCATTGGTTGGGAAGACCATTTAGGTTTTCCACTTGGATTCCATTGTCGAGCAGATTTATTCACCTTGGGCAGTTGATTGGGGTTTGTAGAGGCTGATTTAGACTTCCGGAGGTTGTATTGTTTAGTGGAGGTCATTGCCTCTAGCGCTGGCCGATTTTCTCTTGGCAAGAGTCTGTACTTTCCTTTGGGGACGCTATCTGTCTTTTGTAGGGGCCGTACTACTTCTTGGGCAGTCGATTTTTGTTGGAGGGACCAATATTTTTATGCAGGCTGAGTTTCATAGCTGTGGGGATGAGTTCTATTGTTGAGAGGGCCGTTTCTCTTTTTTGGAGGCTGTAACTCCTTGTACAGGCCACATTTCTCAAGGAGAAAACCATATTTTATTGTTGGGAGGTCGTGGGGGCCTGTAGAGGCCATTGCTTTGATTGCTGGCAGCTTGGGGAGCTGGGAAAAGATCAGGACAGTCCATAACAGCAGCTATAGCACTGTATCTCTCTTATCTTCTCAGATCTGTACTGTTCTGGGCTTCCATTGCTAAATATTGTAACAGGTCAGCACATAATAATTATATCAGACCTGATTTTTGGTACTCTTTGTTGTTATTGTGAGTTGAATGGGTTAGTTTCCTAGAGTTATATTGTTGTCATAACTTGCATGCAATGTATATATTGTGTTTGGCACCAAACTCTTGTCTTTTCCATTTAAACCACATCTAGAAACCATCCAGCAAACACACAAATGCATAACAGCAGTAACGAGAAGGTTATATATTGGTATTTGGGTTTGTTGTCAAAGTGTTTGACAATAGTCCTGAACCAGAGGAATCATATCAGCAACCATAAAACTAGATCAGCAGCAACAAGTGGTCTTTACAGGGGGTTTGGTGTGTGACAACCAAGTGTTTGACAAAAGCTCTATCCCAGAAATAAACTACAGCAAACATAAAAGGAGAATTTACAGTGGAAATTGGGTATATCCGCAAACTGTTTGACGAAAGTTCTGGACAAAATTCACTAAGAATATTGCAGCACTAAGCATAGTTTATAACAGCCATAAGGAGGGATGCTACATTAACATTCAACTTAAATTTCATTTCAGATTTGGGAGAAATTCTAACCTTTATTTGCTGCTGGTCTGTTCTAGGTTCAGGCCTAAATTTCCTAGGAGGCTTGAATTTCTGCACTCAGATTGGAACCCCTTTATCTTGCTGCCCATTTTTCTGAAATTACTTAAGCACTCAGATCTGGAAACGAAATCAGACTGCCTCACAGGTCTGATATTTCAGGCAGATTTGTCTTTGATGCCAAATTAAACTTTACAAATCTGCTGATTTAGTTCCACTTTCCCTCTTGCTGTCTGCTGATATAATTTTGGGCATGGAGACCACCTTTAAATCTGTTTAGTAAGCTGATTTTGATCCCAGGAGCAGATCTAACCTAACAATTAGAGATTAGACTTTTCTTTACATCATGCTTCAGCAATCTAACATTTGCAGACAGTTTTATGCTTAGATAGATTGCTTCTAAATCAATCTTTTTTTAGATTTAAACACATCACTCACATAATTTTTTCTAAGCAAATTAAGTCTGTTGCTGCAATTTTTGAATAAAACTGAGGTCCTATGAGGCTGCTCAAACGGATCTGTCCTTGGCCTATTATGAGCTCTAAGTTTCAATCTCCAAAACTGTCCTTTGCTGTGTTTTAGGACATCAAACAGTCAAGATACTTTTCTGCTCATAAGTTTTATAGTTAAGTGTTCTTTGAGGTGCCCTTGCAAGTGTTTTCGTAACCCAATGTTAGCACATGCAATATAACTCAAAACAAGTAACACTCCTCTATTCTTTACAACTCTGAAATGCTGATCTAAACTCTAAGCATGCATGAAAATAGGACACAAGTACTTTTGGTCAACATGACCCTTGATAAAATCCCCACGGGGAAAACCAGTATGGAATGAAAGTATATATAATGATGATCTCAAACAGTGAATACAACAAGGAATACAATACAAGAAAACCTGGTATGATAGCAAGCTCCTCTCAAGCTTGTAGCACAGGTTCCAAGATGAATGCACCTAGATAAGTGCGCCTCTCTCTCCTTGTTGCTCTATCCCTTGCACACAAACCAACAGTTGTGGCCTCCTTAAGCACGAACCAAACAGATTTGAGATCGGACAAGGCCTCCTAGTGCCTGCTAGATGTGTGCCCTCCTCCTAGTGTGCGCCCTGCTCCAAGCAATACTGATCACCATAAATAAACAAGGGTTTAAGCCTCCAAAGCTCCTCCATGGATGGAGGCGCCCAAGCTTCTCTCTTTCAATGCTTCCATTTCCATCTCCATTGCTCCTCTCTAGCTCTCCTAGTGAACAAATGAGTGAATGAGCCTCCAAGGCACCTATGCGCCCCTCTTAAACCTCCATAAGGTTACCTAAGATTTGGATGGCTAGGATCTCCCCATGCCATCTCTAATCAAAGGTTGAGATCATCCCACAATAATCTCACTCACAAACCCACTTTGGGTTAAGTTCCCTAAGTTCACTTTATGTCTACTAATTCACCCACTTTGTGAATTAATTGTCACTTTTGACTAAAAGTGACTAATTTCACTTTTGACTTAAAACTCCTAAGTCAAATTGAAATTAGACATAAAGTACAAGGTACAAAGGTACCAACATCTCCCTCTTGTGGTTAGAGGCTCAAAACCACAAGGGAACCACTTCCCGAGGTACACCAAAACTCAACAATTTTTTCAATGGTTATGGATGTTAACTGATCACTTGAATAATGGTATTTGCACTTATGGTCATTACTTTCTTTCCAATTCAATGTTTAAAGGAGTAAATGATATCTTGAAATAGCTCACAAACTGTTTAAACATTCTGCACTTTCAAGGATGATTTGGGTACCTTAACGAATACATGTCTCACAATGAATGAACAGTTCAACATTTTTTTCTACAAGTAGTTTATGAATTATTTTTCAGCAATATAGATTTGAAGAATTGGTGTATGCTCTCCCATTGTGCCTTGCAATGATCTTTGGGATCAAAACCATTCTTCAAGTCTGCAGGTTAGTAGAGAACCAAAGTATGCTCTCCTATTGCACCTAGCAGCGATCTTTGGGATCAGAATGGTTCTCTGATAACTCTGCTTGAGTATGGTATGTGGTGTCATGTGATGCATTTAAAACTTCTTTATCATCTTTACAACACTCAAACACTTGATCATTAAGACAATGAACATGGTTATCTTGGCATGTATGAAATTATGAATGCTTTACATTTCAATGTTCCAATTCATGTATGAATCAACAAGCACTACATTTTGATCAAGACTTACACTTTTGCAGCATTTCACTTCAGAACATCAACACTTTGCAAATTTACCAACACTAATTCAAGTCATTAAATCCAAAAAGAAAATTCCAATTTGGATTCAGATTTTTTAATAATGACTGGTATCTTATTCACAGTGGGTAATGGAGAGAAGACAATCAGAGCAGAAGAATGAAGAATATTTGTAGGGCAAGCTGAACATTGAATCCTACAAACACTAGAATTCAGGTTTCTAATCTTAAGCAATAGGGAGCAATCATAAGAATGATTTCCTATTTATCAGATACATGTAATTGTAGTAAATTGGCAACTGCTGACCATTCCTTTCTCAAGTGGTTTTTACAGGGCAACATCCTAAAATTTGTCAATGTACATCATATTCTGCATACATTATATCATGTATGCGGACGCCGGATATTTGTCTTGTTTCTTTCACTTGCTTATGTCCTGCAGGAATATTTTATTTTTAAAGTCTTTTTATTATGAAGTCAAGGATAGGTTTCAAGAATTAATTTACTGGAAGAGTGTTATATTAGTTTTTAATTTTTTTTAATATTGTAGGTGTGTCAGAGGATGCTGTATCTGGGCATATTCAATTGCTCATTCCGGGAGAAACAGCTTGTTTTGCATGTGCTCCACCACTGGTACTTAATGCAATGCCTATATGTATTAAACTATAATTTTGTTTCTTAAGGAATCACTCAGATTGAACAAATTATATTTTCATTAAGTTGTTTATATTCATCCAATGATTCATGCTTGTCTGTAAAGTCTGAACCCTAATATGGATTGGCTGGTTGTTTCTTCTGCTCACCTTCTCCCATGTTTTTGTCCCCAACTTTAGAAATTATACAATACCTTATTTTTGAAAATATGCATTAATTCTGCATTAGGATGTTTTGGTCAAAGGGGATTAAATTACTGTTAGTAGTCTATGCTTAGTTTATGATATTAACTTTATACTATAATATTAGCTTATAAAATTATTAAATTGAATTCTTATCTTAAGGAAATATAAGTAGAAACTAAATTACAAAGATCACTGAATTTATTATAAGTGAGAAACTGAAAATTGTAATTCTCACAAATCAATTACATTTCTAACAAAAGAATGTTGCTACAAACACATTACCCCATGATCTTGTAATTCATAGTGATCCCTACAACTGTACGCACTATTTCTGTTAAAATCCCTAGATCCTACACCTTTACGTTAACTTTGTTCACATATATATTCATTTAATAGCCTTTGTACATAGTAGATAGTTTTGATTAAGCAATAAATAAGTCAACATGGCTTATGGTGTTTTGTCTCCCATGAGAGTCTTGGTCTTCCAACAGTCCTATGGGATTTCAGATATATTAGAATCATATTGGTCATTTTCGAATAAGTAATTGAAGTGACTATTCTCTCTCATATTCTGTTGTGTATTTCTGTCAATGTTTTTGTATGTAAATCTGGTATGGTATCAGAGCTGCAATGATAAAGAGTCAAGAATAAAGTGGGTGAAGGCCTAGGGACTGCATTGATCAGTGACAGATTGAGGGACTGCTCATACATGATTTGGACAGAAGAGAACAAGATGACCATGAGATATTCTATTTCTGGAAATGAATTCTGACTTGGAGGTATTCTAGTTTGTGTTTATTATTTCAAGCTGACCTTAGCCTGTTCGATTACTCATTTTTTAAAATCAGTATTTATACTATGCATGGGAGGGTATTGCTATTGGCGAATAGTTTGTAGTGTGTTGGGCACATGCATTCTGTAGTATGTTGGGCACATGCATACTCAAGGGCGGTGAGGTGCAAAAACATTTATTCCACAGGTCGTGACTCGGGCACAATCATGTATGTGGGAATTGCTATGTTGAGGAATGTGCAGGAATTGTTATATTGAGGGCCTGTTACAGGGGAATCCATCAGATCACGGGATGAAGAGGAAGATTAGGGCTGCATTACAGGGGCCGAGCTACGAAGGCCACATTGCAGGAGTTACGGGGCTGACTAAGGTCTGCAAAACACAGAATACTGAGCACAGGGTTGACAGGAATGTGTATGCTGTGGTGTACTCCACAGATCATAGGGCTTGGGTTGTGTAATATTATCGCTCGAAATTGGAAGGAATTGAATGAACATTTAAGGAAAGTACCAATGTCATCTCTCGCAGTCCCTTGTGATCTGAAACCAAAAATAATAAGTTATACCTGGCAAAAAGGATTCAAATCTACAAAACTACTTGCTGAAATGTCAGAAATTACACGTGTTTCACTCGAAATCAGCAAGCAAAGTTCCGATTTATATGTAAGAATGTTAAATCAGCTTTTCCCTTTGTAATTTGGCTATAAACTACTCCAGATCTGCTACAAAAAGTTGCAGATCTTCAAAAAAAATACTCAAAAACAACGAAACAAATTATTCTTTTGATGTATTTTTTCCACTGGTGCTTTCTTTCCAATGGGCATGGAAAAAAAAGAGAAGAAAATTGATGAGGTAAGTGTTACTTGAAGCTCACCAATTCAGAATATTTGAGATCAAACCATTAAATTCATTGATAACAAGCAGTTGGATGCCAAAAAGTGTTTCTTCTTCATTTTGGAGTTGTAAAACTAAATACACAGTTTGACAATTACAGATTGATACTGCAAAGGACTCAAGGTGACATAAAGTCACTGCATAGGGACAAGGCCATGTGAATCCTATGAAAACAACTCCAATACCCAATCATGAACTAGATAAAATATTTGATGTGAAAAGAAACCAGTGAGTTAAGTATGGAAGTAGATAAGACAAGATAAGATAATTTTATTAATCTCCGACTAATGACCACAAAAGTAGGTCGAAGGGACTGCTGAGTACAATGATGTCAATACAATGCGGGAGTACCAAAAGGTATCCTATAAAAAGGCGACAGGAAGAAAGTAAAGTGCAATAAAGTGGAGTAGTAGAAGGTGAAAACTACTCTGAGGCATGAAAAACCCTCGACCTCGAGCTCCTATACCTTCTCGAATGACGGGGTGCATCGCAGGAGAAGGTCTAAGGGAAAGAGGCAATAGAAGAAAGGAAGTAGATCTATCATGGAATGGATCCATCTCTCCTACCATCCGAGGTCGAATGAAGAAAACTAAGTATAGTTGGGTGTGGACTGGTGGGGTGTCTGTATCGTTTACTGCGCTACTGGTTGATAGAGGTAGTGCACCGACAAAGTCTAGGGATCTCTTCCGTCCCCTAGGAGGGGATCTGGTTTGGTAATGTCGCTGAAATCTCGTGAGATGAGGGAAGGTACCATGGGTTTGTTGACCCCAAAATCTCACCTTTGCGATTTTAGTGGTCAAAGGCCAGTCTATCCTTTCAGGCTAACATTCACAGGTTCTTCCGAACAGTACAGGGCTATCATTCAGAGATCTTCCAGGCACATTGGTTCTTATTCTTGTCAGTTAGAGGATGGTGGCTTACATGAGTTGAGTTTAGAGCTTGTTCCAGTGTTTTCTTGGTTACTTTAGGATGAGCTATCAGTTTCAGGCAGAGTATGAGAGACTTGCAGTATTTTGGGACACTTCTTGCCCATGATGATATTATAGACCCCTCATATCAGTTATTTGACAGCATATTCTTACTCCTTGTCCAATTCTGCTTCCGAAGATTATAAACTCGAGGGTATTTGGACAAGTTTGTTTTTCAGTGATGAGGTGGCACAAGTGATGATGTGGCAGGATGAGGTGGCGACCCATGTGGGGCCCACAAGTCGCCCAACACATGCTAAATAAGGATAAATTAAAGCGATATAGTTTCGTGCCATAAACACAACTTTTTACTTTTCTGCAATAAAACAACTTTTGCTTTTTCTGCTTTAAAGCAACTTTTTTGCTTTTCCGCTTTAAAGCAGTTTTGCTTTTCCTGCAATAAAAGCAACTTTTTGCTTTACTTCTTTCTGCTTTTAGCTTTTCCCTGCTTTTCCTAGCTTCCCTGCTTTGTCCCTCTCTCAGCTTTTGCTTTAGCTTTTCACCTTTTCCACTTTTCCCCTTTCTTTCCATTTCCTCTCCTCTCTCACTCATTCACCCTATTTCCCCTAGTGCATGCATTAATGGCTTATTTTAGCCCAAAGGTGCGCCCCTCTCACATTTTTGGCCATAATTCCTTAATTACTCAACATAATTGATTCATTCCACCTCCATTCTTCTCCAAATTTCCCCCAGATTTAACCAGAGAGCTTGGAAAAGTTTGCTCCACTAGTTTTGGCAGGTTTCCATGCAGTGACACATGGCATATGGACAAAGATCCACTTGGATGATGATTATTGGTTGACCTTTTTCCCAGTTTGGAAAAAGCAGGGCGAATTCTTTCTTCAGTGAGCTATATATTCGACAGTCCTCCATAGTTGGAAGGTTGATCACTTTATTGCAATAGCGCTATACTCTCTCATTCTCATTTCTCTCTCAATTCTAGTTCTGGATTCTCAGTTCTTTGGAGATCATTGTAATAGTTCATCGCTTTTCTCTGTGATGGAGCCATTCCTCTGATTTGACATGAACATAGAGTTTTATGTGTTGTTTTTGGCCTAAATTTTTGTTGTTCCAATTGATTTCTAAATTATTTCATGTGTTTGGAGCTAATCCTTTAGTGGGGGTCGATTTGGCACCATTGGAGCGTTCTTTTCTTGCTGATTTTCTCTCCTTTTCCTTCCAACAGTTCGCTCTGCTTGATTTTTCCACCAAAAAATTCACTTTTAATTGTTTTATGTAGGTTTTGGGTGAGGTCAACTAACCCTCATTCAAAGCCCATGTTTTGCGTTGTTTGATTTGTGGTTTTGTAGGCTTAATCCTATCTATCAAGTAGCACATACTTAGGGTAGCCTCCCTGTGGTTGGCATGCACCAACCCAAAATGAGAGGGGTGAAATCATTGTGACCTTAAGATAGAAATCCCTAAATTAAGTCTAGGTTTGATCCCCTCATACTATAGTTCACTCGAAACCTAGGGTGTTAGATTTAACCTTAACAGGGTCCGAACTAATCTGGAATCCTGGACTGCGCTGGTGTCGATTTGTCTCTTAGTGCACCTTCCTGAGGGTAGCACTGGGAAGAAGGAGGTGATCCATTGGATGGGGCCCAGTCTCGTAGGAGGCTGAAGAGTATGGGCTTGGAACCTGAGTGCCTCCTGTATGTATAAGGATAAACACCGTTGCTTAGGATACCTGAAGAAGCTTGTGAGGGTTTGAGCCCCCCTGAATAAGCAATGAAACCGTCCCTTGATCTCATAATAAATGGGGCATTGGAAGATGAAGTGCTCCTTAGTCTCAACCTTTTGTAACTTTCATAGCTGACCGATCCTATCTAGTCGGTCGTTTTGGTGGTCTGTCTCTGCTCGAAGTCTATGAGAGCAGACTCTAAGCTGGCCTAGGGGAATGTGAAGAGCATCTATCCATTGTCGGAATGTACACTGTGGTCGAATGATGAGCCCATCCCTAATCTCCAAGAAATGCTTAGTGTAAAAGGCCATCCTTGGACCTAACCCATCGGGGGGGTTAACCCAAGTGGTCTTGATAAACTGCCTATAAATTTTATCTCTGATGATCTTGGTCAACACTTGCCTGGTTGGTAGGAGATGGCTAGGTGCATACAAGGAATAACAAAACAGAGGGAGGTGATCAATCTGAATGTCCACTGAGCCTAAAAGATCTGATATCCCTGCAAACAAACCTTGGGCCTGACCCGATGGGTTAGAGAGGGAAATAGTCTCAGAAGAGCAGTAAGCCAAGTACGGGTATCGATCTCGCCCCGTCGCTGAGTCGGCTAAGCCCCGGATGCGATGTAGGAAAGAGACCAATCCGAACATCGTCTCAAGTCGGAAGGGCCAAGCCCCAAACTCTGCTAGAATGATGCGATGAGGGAATGTCTGCTTGCATCTAATGATGATTGTAGGAGGAGAAGAGTTTGGACTCTCTCAACCGATGCCCAATTAGACCTTAGTAAGTAAAGGCCCCAGATCTCTGATCCATATAGAACAATCGGTCGGATAAGGGAGTCCATAAGAGACATCTTGGATGAGATGTCTTGAAAATGGTGGCAGAAACACTGTCTCTCGAGAAGGGCTAAAGACTCATAACCCTTGGTAATCTGAGGATGGAGGGCAGGTCACAAATTGAAATGAGGTCCTGAAAACCGTACTCCCAAGTATGTGTAGGCGTTGGTGATCTCGATCTCCTTCCCTCTGAAGAAGAAATGAAGGTCTATGGACTTCTTCGACACGTTGAAGATCATAACCTTGGTTTTACCCAAGTTGACCGACAACTGCCGGAGGTCGCAGAAGAGGGCAACGACATCCAACTGTCTCTGTAATCCTGCTGGGGATGAGGCGAAGAGGACCACATCATCGGCAAAAAGTAGGATGGATATCAGAACCTGGTGGAGGAGACACCTGTCACTGTCCTAGATATGCTCGTGGAGAAAGGCCTCAAGCTCATCAATATAGATCCCAAACAAGGTGGGTGACAAGGGGCAACGTTGTTTAACTCCGATGGTACTCCTGATGAAATTTGACATCCTGTGAGCTGTGTTGAGACGACCAAGGAGGCGCATGATGGTAGTCAGTAAGGTATGGGAGATGGCAATGTCTCTGGGCCTCTAAAACAAGGCTTCTCTTGGGACAGAGTCGAAAGCCTTCTGAAAATCTACAAAGTAACAGTAGACTTTTGAAGACTGATGTCGTGCCTCCTCAACGATGGTCCGAAGGGTGAAGATGTGGTCAATGGTATGATGAACGGGTTAGAATCCTGCCTGTCTCTTAGCTCTGAGGTGTCTACACTCAAGCTCACTAGAGAGCTTCCTATGGAGAGCTGTAGCATAGAGCTTCAGAATGTATGACCCACCATGATCATTCTGTAATTGTTGGGATCCGAGCTGGGGCCCGATTTGTGTATCGGGTGAATGATGTGGTGTGACCAAGCTGAAGGGAAACCTATACGAATCACATGGTTGAAGAGGTCAACCAAGTGAGAAACCAAAGCTCAAAGACCATGCTTAAAGAGATTTGTTTGAAAACCTTCCTCATCCGCTACTTTGCTGCTGTTCATCACCCAAATGGTCTCTTCGATGTCCCTATCTGAAAATAAGTAACATGAGGAGGGTGGCGAAGTGACTTGAATATGGGCATGTCCAGGAATATCATAGAGAATGGATATGTGGGAAAACATGGAGCCGAGGTCTAGGTCGG
Source organism: Picea engelmannii (assembly GCA_009831015.1). NCBI lineage: Eukaryota > Viridiplantae > Streptophyta > Pinopsida > Pinales > Pinaceae > Picea > Picea engelmannii. Next base: position 7,547,505 of record ML776553.1, on the reverse strand, counting down.
ATGGGAGGGGGGAACGTCGGGGGAGGAGGATGGTATGCTAGAATTTTTTGGGGGAGTGGGTAAGGGAAATGGATAAGTCATATCTCCTCTGAGATATAAAGAGGCATTTCTTGTGGCGGAGGAGATGACGATATGAAACTTTGAAGCCAGGGTAGGAGGGGTGAGAATGGGTGAATGAACGTCGGAGATAGCGGTGGAGGGCCTTGCATTCCTTGTCGTACCATCAGTTCACAGGGAAGAATTTGTGTTTAGGGGAGGTAGAAGTGGACTAGGTGGAGTGCGGGTAGGATTTGAGGGCTGCCTCCCAAATGGTGGATGAGAGGTAATCATATTTGGTAGAGGCATCGAGTAAGGAGAACTGGTTCTTGGAGGGAAGCATTTGTTGGAGGTAGGTAGAAAAGGCGTCTGGGTCCCCCTTGTCAAAGTAGAATAAAGTGCGGGGTGGGCCCTGGGGAGGGGATGTGGGGGAGGGGGGGTGTTTGGTCGGAGAGAGAAAGAAAGAAGAGCATGGTTAGCGAGGGGGATGGGGGAAACAAATAAGTGATGAATAAAGGGGAGTAAGTTATGGCTAGATAGGATGTAATCCACAACACTCGCACCACCTCCATGGGGCCAACACGTGAAGAAGTGAGAATTTGGGAAACCTGGAAGCTCGTTTAGAATCAATAGATCCTGAGATTCGCCCAAGTGTAAAAGGTGTCACCCATAAGCTGTGAGAGGCCCTAGTGCATCGTCAGTTATCTGGTGAAGCCCCATTGATTCTGGATCAATCTCCTTTTTGCAGAGTATGTTAACTTTTCGATCGTGGAGAGGAATCTGGAGGGCTCGAGTGCGGGACTTGAAGTCCCCTAGGAGAACCACCTTTCCGACCACCATGTATTGGGTGATGTCGGCATATAAGTCTATAAAAGGGTCCCCGTCAGGCCCATTATGAATGGCATAAGGTGAGGACGCTGGAGGGAAGTAACATACGACAATGAAAATGTCCCTTGGGAGGGGGGAAATGCCATGGGCTCGAACCCACATATACCGAGCAAACTCATCTGTCGCAACCAAAGAAATCCTGCTACAGAGTGAATCTCTAACAAAGCAAGCAACTCCACCCGAGCCTCTGACGCCACCCGAACTCCTCGTCTCTTATCTACATGCTGAGAATTGATGGCATCTTGTGATTTCTGGGAGAGGACAAACAATGCTCTTGTGTGTCTCGATAATGAATGGTATGTCCGATGACCAAAGAGTGTCATACAGTAGGCCCGACGATGACCAAAAAGATCCATTGTTGTTCCAACAACTAAGTTAGGAGAGATGAGTTTATTCCATGATAGACCTACCTTATTACCTTTGGTTTTTGGGTTTGGGCATGGAGGCGAGTGATGTTCATGCCTCAACTTGGCTCTCACTCTCTACTCTACCTTACTCTACTTTACTTTTGTCATCTTGCTTTTTATAAGAGACCTTTCGGTACTCTTGCTTTGTAATGACATCATTGTATTCAACAATCCCTTTGACCTACTTTTGTGGTCATCAATGAGACATTAATAAAATTATCTTATCTTACTTTATCTAGTGCATAATGGAGAGTGGGTCTATACAAATAATGAAATGAACTTATGAAATGATGGAAGAGGATCCACTCCTCCTGCCTGTCCGAGTAAATTCACAACGAAATTCTTTCTCTTGCACAAAAATGGGAGCATAGATGTTCTGAAAATTCTACTACATAATAGAACCACACATATTTCTCAAACAAAGAATGCTACAACCACTGGAGTTGTGCATCCCCACTGTTTGCTCTTTTATAACACCGGTAAATGGACACTATAGGACACAAGTCTGCTCTAACCCATCTACTCCATATTTTCCAATCTACAGAATGAGAGTTGCAACTTTGTACGGTTTTTTCAAACAACTATATACTTGGTAGCACCTCTACTCAGTCTCGACTCTTCATTGCAGTATCACCCTTTGAGTTATGCCACTCAATCTTGCAATCAACGGTTAGTTTATAAACCAATGAATTATCCTCTCTCATATGTAGACTTCTCACATCTTCTGAATCTATATTATGCAAATCCTAGGAGTGGGGGTGAAGGTTGGAAGGGAGATTGGAGTGGTAGGGAAAGACGACACATCAAAAGTTTCTGGGGGAATGGTGAAGGGATACACACAATTCATGTCTCTTTTGTGAGATGAAGAGGCATTTCTTGTGACAGAGAAGATAGCGATGGGATTTCCAAAGGTGTGATAAAGAGGTGGGATCATGAATGAAGGCATAACAGAGTTGTCCGTGATGCGCTTTGTATTCCTCATCATACTATTGGTTCTTTCTTATGTTTACATGCCTTTTGGTTTGATAAGTGTAGGTGCTACTTTTTAGAGGGCCATGGATTATGCTTTTTGTGACATCGTTAACAAGATTCTCGTAGTTTCACAAGATAATATGACAATTTATTCCAAATATCGTGGTGATCATATTGCACATTTGAGGAAGGTGTTTGATTATGCAGAGAGTTTGGGATCTCATTGAATCCTAAGATTTGATAAGATAAGATAATTTACAAATGACCACAAAAGTAGGTTAATGGGATTGCTAAGTACATTAGTATTGATACAATGTGGGGGTGCACAAGCCATTGCTACATAAAGCAAAAGAGAGAAAAGAGAAAGTAGATCTTCTCTCTATGATTCGAAGATCTAAGGATATGAAGAAAAGTGTAAGGAAAGATGTACAAAAACAGTATGTTCAGGATACAAATATAAATGTGTGTATATGCTTTGTTATCCCCCATTCCTAGGGATAACTTAAGAGATGATTTCTCGAGGCCCTTAGGTTGCAGACATGGAGTACTGAGAGGCAAATGAGCAGGCAGGGGCCCCTATCCTACCGTGCATCACCATCCGATTGATGGCAGCAACATCCACCGTACCTTCTTGGCCCACAGAGGACAACAAGTCTTGCTCCATGAGATAACAAGTCCGGTATTGCGGTAAGTGTCATTTTAATATTTCGAGTATTTGAACATGTTGCAAAGGATCCTTTCTTGATTTTGAAACATTTGCTTGGAAATTATGCTTTCTGCCCTATTTCACCTTGGTGAGTGTCATGGTTTCCTAGTAAGTGGCCACCCTCAGGGAAAGGGTTGCTACTAGGGGGTTTCCTTGAAGGGTCATCATACCATTCCCGCTCATACTTGCCACCTTCCATCATTTCTTTCCCTCTGGTTCCCCATCTTTTAGGATTTTGGGCTTATTGACCCAAGAAGGGCATGTACCTCATTTCATAGGAAGAAGGGGCCATTAGGCTCGGAGGTGCTCTAGCAAAAACATCATGCAATAAAGGCTCACCTTGGGATCCCGAGAGCAATGAAACTCTTCTAAAAAAGGGACCCAGAAAATAAATAATTAATCAATCACTGAAACTTTCCAAGGTAGAGTGTTTGTGGGCTATGCATTTCCTTTTTAGTGCCCCTTATTGTCTTCAACTTGGAAAGGCGTGCGAACCAAGTTAGAACGTATGTGGGCTATGGATTTCCTTTTTAGTGCCCCTTATTGTCATCAACTTGGTGACACATGCAAAGTAAATGACTAATAAAGGGTTTGGAAAAATATGCCTTAAAAAACAAAAAGAGAAAAAAGATGTGACAAACCCTCAACAAAGGCACCCATAAATGAGACAATACGAGCCCTTGTATGTCATGAAACCCCATACCTAGAAGTCTAACCCCATTCACCTAACATTCACCACATGACTTAGAGAGTTTTTTCCTTGGGAATATCCCCTACTTGAGGAATTGGTTTACCCAATAGGGCACTATGACACCCCTCCCATATCTAAATTTGGCAAGTTGTATAAGGTCTTTGAGCATTTGTTTATTTTGAAAAGGGGGGATTTGATGCACATGTTTGGGTGGTTCTTTTATTAGATATGGCTTACTTGGCATGATATTGTGACTTGTGGACCCTTGGAGGGCGTACTTGTTTGTTTTTGCAGGTCCTTGACAGGTGAAAGCTTGATCGTGAAGGCGCAAGGTCACTTGGACCTTCATTTGGGGTAGGAAGCCCACAAGTTGGATGATGCACCCCCTCTCCTTAGGACAGCGTGGACAAGGGACATTGCCTTTGGAGGCATTTGATTATCCATTAGAGATGTTTCGCTAGCCTTCCCAGCCCCAACGCTTGCCATTGGAGGCCATACTCTTCACGTTTGAGGCATGACATCATCAGTTGGAAGGCTAGGGTTTGATGGTGCAAAGTGCTTTGTTGGTGATGTGGCTTGGATTGACGGAGAGAGAGACACTTGGCATGCATATGACACTTATTGGCAGGATATATGACCTTTGGAGGCCCAACTATTTTTACTCTAGGACAAAACGTCTCTCCTAGTGGCCCAACGTCATCCTTTATGGCATGACATCACCCCTAAAGGGGATTTTATTTTTGTAAATTTGAATTTTAAGTTGTAAATGGACAAAAGAGGAGGTCGGCCTCCCTAATTTCATGTTGACATTTTGAATTGTGGACAAAGGGTTTTAGGTGACCTCATATAAATAAAGGTCACCCCTTTGTCATTTGATCATAACTCATTCGAGAATAACATATTACTTGGCTGAAATTTTTGCCCTACTTGGGCAAGGCGCACTATCTCTCTTTGATGTTTTGTGGATGATTCTATTTGTCTTTTGGAGGAATAAGCTAGGCACTATCTCTTGGATGCTTTGTTCTTGCTCATGTGATGGAATATTCTTGGTAGAGAAGGGTTTTGCTTGCTATCTATTGGAATTGGTAAGGAATTTTCTGCATATTGTTGTTATTTCTTCTTGTTTCATGGTTATTCTTGTCTAAACCCTTGGAGGAGTACAAGGGCATACACCCTCCACCAAGATCTATCATTTTGTCATTGAGTAAGCTATTGCTAAGGTTGCTAGGAGGAGTAAAAAAGCTTACACCCTCCTCGATTTTCCTTTCTAGATTTGTTTGCTCTAGGGAGTAAAAAGGCTTACACCCCTAGAGAAGTAACAAATCTAGCTTTTACACAAGAGACCCCATAATCCAATTGATAAGGCACTAATCTACTTGCATTGGAGATATAAAATTGTTGCATTGGTATGCGTGAATTTTTGAGATATTGCAATTGTTCAAGTTGGAATTGATTCTATATGCTATAAGCTTTCTTATGCCCTAGGGGCATCTTTATTAGCCTAGTGATTCTCTTTGTTGTTACAAATTAATGCTACAACCATTAGGGTTGCAGCAAACTCATCTTCTTTCAATCTTTACTCACCAATCTATCGTTGAAATTCACTTGTAAACCTTGGTTATTGTTCTACTGGTTATTGGCTAATTGTTGGGTGGTTTACTTGCCGATTTCTGTGTCTAGATTTTGCTTCTGTAGCAATTGTTTGCTACAGCCACAAGGCTGTCCTAATATATTGGTGATAACATCTTTTTGTAGCCCTATTTTTCCATCAAAACTTGAGTTTAAGTATTGGAGTATTATCTACATGTTTAGGGCTTGATCATCCAATAATTATTTGGCGTTTTTGATGGTTAATTGTGCTGCTGTTATAACTTATTCTTTGCTGTTGTAAATCTGATATATGCTGCAGTTCTGGGACAACAAGCTTATCTTGCTGATCCCCCATTGATTAGAGGCTTGGTTTATCATCATTTGTCTTGTTCTGGGAAGGTTTAACATTGCTTTGCATGTACAAAACACTTGGCAACCATTCACCCTTCCACAAGACTCTTCTTCAAACCCTTTCTTCATCTCCAAGCTTGATCTATAGGGGATCCATTGATCATTCTCCCACTTTCCATCTCAATCCCTCTAGGGTCATCGAGATTCCCCCTTGTGGTGATTTCATCATCACTAAAGCGAGGAGAGTGTCTATCTAAGCTGACAGTGGGTAGGTACTCCAATAGTTGTGACCTAAGTCACCTGACATGTCCAAACCCCCCCTCGTGTCGCGTATCCCACGTGTCAGACACGAAACGGTAGCACATGTGTCGGATACGTGTTTAGAACGCGTCTTGTTCACAGGACACGTGTCCTGAAAATATGACACATGTCCTGCTCAGAAAAGGCCCTTGGCTCATGTTTTCTCATGCAAGTTGCAACTGTGAGGTGTTTCCGTGTGCAATTAATGGTTATTTTTCCTTACTAATTCTATTTAAAGAGGTCCCCACCCCCTCCATTTCACCCTCCCTAGTAATTAATGGTAATATTAAATTCATTCTCCGTTAACTTCCATTATTATCCTTTTACGTAAATTTTTAACATTACCATTAATTGTTGCAGGATGTTTGAGAGTGGTTCCAACCTCATTGGACTTCATATGGAGAAAGTAGAATTTTAGGTCCCATTTAAAATTCATCAGACTTAATGGTTTTCAGGATTTCAAGATTGGCAGGATTGCAATGTTTCCATTGGATTCTATCATGTAAGAGGGTATGGAACTGACATTTAATCAAGGGCACTGTTGCTGCCATATACACACCTGGGAGACGTGGAAGAAATCTTCAATCCACTCGATGTGTCCTTGGGGGCAAGTGAGAGTTAAGGTGCTGTCACCTAATCCTCAACTCCTCCGTCTAGGCCAAATCCTAGCGAAGCCAAGGGGGGTAGTCCCTAACAAATATACTATGGCTTGATCTAAGCTAAGTACAAAAATATAGATCTAGGAGTTTATTACTTTTATTCAACAATCAACCATGAATTGAAATACACATAAACAAATCATTCATCCACGATATAACATCAAGCATATACTTGCATAAAAAAAAAGATACTCAGGTACGTTTGTTATATGCAAGTGAAATTAAAATTTGCTTTAGAGATGATATCCAATATATAAAAGGAAGCCTGTGGCTTTGCTGAATGCGAAAATTGAGACCAATGCCTTAAAGTGAATCGTGGACAATGTAGTTCGTGTGTTTTATTAAGATAAAATTGATGTTGAATTAGTGAAATGGTTTGGGCCTCCTTGGAGTTTAGCTCTTTGTTTAGAAACTTGCGGAGAACTTTACCGAAACCCAATGGTCTCACCAGTAAAACTCACTCAAAGAGCTGGATGTCCAAAACGGGTGGGAAGCCAGGTCTCGAGAGGGCCTGACTTACTTCACATGTCACTTCAAGGCGTTTTCCCGCGCATTAAGCTAACTACTTTAGAGATTATCCTAATTAAACTATCAACCACTGACCAGCACAACGTGTATGAAACTTACTTCCAACAGATCGAGACTAGCTCGCAACTGGAAGGGTCAGGAACCGCACTGAGAGCTGAGGGGAATTTGTTTATTTTAAACTGGAAATAAAATACTGAAATGAAATGTGAGACTAATTACTAATCCACACTGACCAAGTCTCTTTCGAAGAGCTGAGGGGATGGTTTATTTGCCAAATTGAAAATTGCAGTAAGTAAAACTAATCTAGCAATTAGTGTTCTACTTTGCAAAAATAAATCTAATCTAAGTATTGTGGTTAAGCTAGATTAACTGATTCCTTTCGTTTGTATGAGAGAAGCAAATGCAAGAAATCACAAGAAATAACACACCTCCACACCACCAACCTCCCTAAAGGAGGAGACAAAACTGGGCACTATGAGGCCCGCTTTTATTATATGCTATTACAACTGAGAAACTAAGTTCTCTTTTTCTCTTTTTAGGACTTTGGATCCTTAGGATATGGATCAAAATTGAAGAAAATGATTACAAAGGGTTCTTTGAAGGTCTTGATCTTCAAGGGTTCCAACTTAGGCTAGGTTTCCTTCTCTTTAGCTTCGATTTTGCCAAAGGTTCCCCTTGTTTTATGATGGGCCTGCTAAAAACCAGCGAAGAGAAAGATTGTAAAATGATGACAAACTCCTTAAGCAACTAACATGAAAGGCAAATACTTAGCAAAAAATTTTCTGAAAAAAATTTCTTATGAAAAATGCAATTTTTGAAGGACTTTTTGAAGCTTTAAATGAAACTAAGCTAGGCTCTTTTAGAGTTTTCTGTTTGCTGTCCTAAAACAGAAAACTAAAACTCCTAAATAGCTAGATCTACAAATGCAAACTTAGAGCAACTTTCTACCTTAAAATTTTTTGAATAAATTTATGGAAAATTGCCACAAAACTACTTAGATCTATCCTTTGAATAAGAAAGAATTTAAACTGGATCTAAGACTCATGCATGCAACATTAGATAATAAGATTTGAACTTTTGAAATCAATCTTTAGATGACATGCAAGAAAGTAACCAAATATTTTTAGACTTTTTAGAAATTAAGGAGAGAGGAGGAGAAAGTAAGCTTGTGTTTGGAATGTCTTTGGGCTATGGGGTCCTTCTTTGGTGAAATGTGAAGGGATCTCCTTCAAATGTCTTGAAAGAATAGAATCATCAACCTAGATCCTCCTAATCTCCTAGTAGAGCATCAATCACTTCAAATCCTTGCAAAATAGAGGGTTAGAAAAAAGAGGTGCAACCTACAAGAGAGACTTCAATACAAAGTTAGTTAAACAAAATGAAAGATGCATTGAAAATCTCGCTAATAGATAAGCAAAATGATTACTAATCAAGCAAGTTTACCATTCCTTTCCAAGTAAGCAATAGTACTTCTACAAGGCCAATTTAAACAACCATATAACAACAAAAACAATGAAACAACATCACCTCATGATTACAAGCATCCACACATTTAGCCAATCCACCAATTTGACCTCCAAAGTCTTGCTTTTTATTCCAATATGAGAAAGAGTATTACAAATAGCAATATCACAACAAGCGATTCTTCCCAAGCTCCAAACTAACTCACAATGGGAGAGAATGCCTTGCTTTATACACATTTGGGTGGAGATCCCAAGAGGGATGCGCATGCCAAGTGTGAGGGGCGTGTATCTTAGATGAGGGCAAGTGCAGGAGGAGGAAGGGCGAGTTGTAACCTTCTCCCTATGCCAAATGTTTATCATATTGCCACATTGCAGCCACTTGGATGAGTCAAAGATTTGGGAGGTGATCTCCCTTGGAGAGTGCGCCACCTCAAGGGAGAGGTGCGCACCTCCTTTTGAGCACATGCTCATAAACCATTACACATGCCATAAACCATGTCTTTGACCCATCACACATTATCATATGATTGCCACCTTGACCTTTGGGCTTTTATTTTGCCTCCAACATGTCTAAACGTGTTCCCCAAAATTAGCACTTGCAGATTTTTATGATTTTATTTGACCTTTTTTGGGTTTTGTGAGCAAAAATGACTTTTAAGTGATTAAAATCACTATTTTTGCTCAACTAAGTGGGTACTTAGGTAATATGGGTGCTCTAGGTCAAAAAATGAGCATCCCCATGGCCTATTAAGTCCCCTAGTACCACTTTTTTAATACATCTTATTTTTTAATTAAAAATTGCCGAATTTTGGCAATTTTTTAATTAACTGAAAAAATTAAAAAAATCCTAAGGGGGACTTAGTACATTTCCATAAGACTCTAGAAGAATGTTTAGCATGGTAATATACATTAGACACTAGGCTTCGATTCATGCTCAAGCCTAACCATGGGCATATACTTTAGCTCTGGAGGAATTGAGTGAAAAAACTCATAAATTATAAATTGCCTGAAAATGACAAAATATAATTAGTAAGTAAACAAACACTCCAGAGTATAACTCACGCTTAGGACTTAAGGTGGCTAAGACCTTTTACAAGTTCATCATGCAACATCTCTTATTACAATTTTTTATGGAAATGTAAAAGAAAAAGGGTGGTCTTTATGACCGACTGAACTTCTGAACTTTGAATTTTGAACAACCAATGTTCAAACTTTGGTGGTTCGCTGGAAGTCCATCCTAGTGCAACTTTGATGGATAACATTGGCTCCATATGGGGATGTGTGCTTGATCTTTTATTCTTTAAAGGAAAGCATACGAGAATCCAGAATCATATGACCTGCATTCACCGAAATTTTGTCAATAACATGTCCATATATAAAATCCAATACTAAACATGAGCTGCAGAAATAATATACATGTATATACAACTTTTTGAAAGAAATAAACTATGTGCAACATTTTTTTACAAATTTAAACTATGTACAAAAATAAACTATGTACAAGAAATAAATGAATTTAAAGTACAGAGGATAGGGTTTAGAGAATATGATACAACAGATGTCCCATGGACATCAGATGACTTCGTTGAAGAAGAGATTGAGAAGTTGACCATTTACTGGTAGTGGCAACTTCTCACCATCCAATTTACTTAGGACAAAAGAATTCTTTCCAGCTACATCCTGGATAATATAAGGCCCTGCCCATAAGCTATCAAACTTGCCGTGGCTTCCTGGCTTCTCTCTTCGTTTGTCCCATAGGAGGACCGTATCACCTGCCTGGAAATCCCTTTGTCTTGAGGACTTATCGAAGGTCTTTTTTATCTTTTCCTGATTTTTTATACTTTGATCAAGGGCTTTATTTCTGTTTTCATCCAACTCAATTATCTAATCAATCGTGTTTTGATGGAAATCTTCGTCTAAGCCATACTTCTGGACAAACTGATACATTGGAAGCTTGAGATGAACTGCCAAAGTGACATCAAGGCCATAAACCAATTCGAAGGGACTCTTCCCTCTTGAACTCTTCTTCGTGATCTTGTCAGCCCAAAGTGCAAACTTGATCTTATTATCCCATGATCTCTTGTTATCCCCAACAGTTTTCTTAAGAATTGTCATCAAGTTCTTGTTGCTAGACTCAGCAAGGCCATTACCTTGGGGATAATAATTTGATGAGTGGGAT
>ML776553.1:7507867-7521040 GCA_009831015.1 Picea engelmannii | reverse complement strand
AATGTTTCAAAAATTAAAAAAAAATGAATATTTTTGTATTTTTTTAAGTTTGCCGATTTTTTGCCGATGTTTTGCCGATTTTGACGAAACGTTGTTTTCTGGACCCCGACGATTTTTTTCCCGAAACGATTTTTACAACATTGATATATACACATTGACGACCACTAGTGAAAAGGTATAATAAAGCGACATAACCCTTATTGGTTATTATTATTATATTACACTATTATTTATTCTATGTTTTATATTCATAACATTGCCTCCTCATTTGAAAACGTTTTTCCTCAACATAGGTAAGGATGGATGTTGTCGTCTAATCTCTTTGTTCTCCCATGAGGTGTCTTTCTCAACTAAGTTCTTCCATTTCATGAGGTACTTGGTTACTGTTGTAGATGAAATTCTTTTATCTCGGGTGGCTAGGATACCTTTTGGTTCTAGAATGAGATTTTCTTCTGCATCTAGGATGGGGTGTTGAGTTTGTAACTTTGTACCTTGTGGTCTTATCCTATCATCTTCTTAAGATAGGAAACATGGAAGACATTAGGGCATGTTGTATCTCCGACTTATATGCTACTTGATCAATCCTTTTGATAATTTGATATGGAACATAAAACTTGGGGGACAACTTATTCTTTGCTTGTTTTAGGATAGTTGTTTGTATGGTTGTGTCTCACAAATACCCAATCAATTTCTTTGATCTCTGTTACGACCCAAATTGTACTTAATGATAAAATCCCTAATCCACGAGGTGCAACTCAAGGGGAAACTATTAGGAAGGTAACCACTGTCACCTCAACAACCTATCCCCTTCACTTTAGGCCGACTCTCCTATGGCTCAAGGGAGGTATCCCTAGTAGGATTACTAAAGCTAAGCAATGAGGCACAAGGTGAAGTGAGAATAGCTTTAGTAATCCTACTAGAGATGCCCCCCTTGAGCCAGAGGAGAGTCGGCCTTAAGTGAAGAGGATAGGTTGCTGAGATGATAGTGGTGATCATCCTAATAGTCGCTTGTTGAATTTTACCTTGTGGATTAAGGCTTTTATCATTACATACAATTTGGGTGGTAACATTATGGCTCTGTTGATGGGAATAAAGTCCATTTCCTGAAAAATTTGAAGAATAGCTCCTTCTCACATGGCGAATCCATGAAGGGACAAAGCCCTTGTTCCTTATGGACTTTGAAGACATTGTTGGGTGTAGAGCTGAGGACATCCATCAATTTTAAAGGCTCTTTGAAGAAAGCTCATCTTAGTGACTCCACCTTGGGTATTGGTATGAGGTACGATCATTGTTCATTGCATACTTTATTTTTAGCTTGTTGCTATTCAAACTCTCACTAAGTGAAAAGTACTAACCATAATTGTGCAAGCCTAAATGCAACTTAGACTAACCACTATTGTCACGTAAGTGGTCTAACCTTTCTCTCTTCAGATTAAGAGGTTCCTAGCCTAGGGAGGCTTCCCTATGAACTAATCAAATCCAAGTTATCGTTTAGAGTTAAGGCAATGAAAGGGGCCTTCCGAGAACCAGTCTGGTTGATTAGGTCCAAGGACTGGCTAGCGAAGGGTCAAGGAACAATTACAGTATCCTACATGCAACAATCACCCAAGGTGTAAGTGCCCTTATTATTGGTGGGAACCCTCCAAGGGAGCCGAGGCAGTGATTATTCGTCTATCCCAAGTACCGCAAGTATTTCCCCCTTACAGTTACTTGTGTGATGTCCTAAAATTGCTACATTTACCACCTCATTATCAACAGATGGGGGGAACAGTTGAAGGTTGAACCACACGCAAGGGCATGGAAACTAACCCCAAAATTCCGAGAAGTGATTCCACTCAGGGTGGCTTGCACAAACGAAATCCCTGTATGGGTAGTAGTCCAGGTAGTACTACAAAGTTAAAACACTCGAATAGGCGGAGAGGGGATATCTTCCCCACCTTCTCTAAGTGTGACCTCGTGATTGATGCATGTGTTAGATGTTCTTCCCCAGGGTTTGCCTTGCGACTAGTGGATTTTTTAGATGTTGCAGTGGAAGTTTTGGATTTAATGAGTTGGATTATTGCTAATAAATTTGTGAAGTGTTGATGCTCTGAAAGAAAATGTTGCAAATTTGCTTAAGTGTAAGTTCTGATCCAAATGAAAATGCTTGCAGATTTATACATTAATTAGAGAATGCAAAGTGAAATGAGCAATCATAATGTCATTCATACCAATTAACCATGTTCATAAAATAATTGCTTGATGCTTATGTGATTGAGAATGCCTCAAAGATGATAGAAAATATGAATGTACCATATACAATGTTCAAACAAACTTAGCAGAGAACTGTCTTGATCCCAAAGATTGTTGCCAGGCGCGATGGGAGAGCATACACCAGTTCTCAAAGCCTATATTGTTAAAGCATAAAATATTAAGTCATTAAGCATGTACCCTTTAAGTATCTAGCATTTATCATAACAACACAAAATAGAAAAAAACAAAAATCAGATCTTTGCTAAACCATGTTTCCGTCCTTAAAATGGTAGATTGACCATTCAACACCATTCATAACAAAATTTAATTGAGTTTAGAATGTTGGTATGTTAAAGGTGTTGATGTTTGTAGCATTGGAGAGGTACTTCTGCACAGGTCTAAGTGTCTAGACGTGTGGAATTCGTCCAAAGCCTTCTACCTTAGCAATTTACTTTAATTAAAGGAATCATTAAAGTAAAGGGTTTTTTTATAATTAAATTGAGTTTAATTTAATGAAATGCTAAAGTTATCAAGTGAGGTGAGCTCTAATCTCAATCATCAATCACTTTGGAGATTAGGGTGATGTTTGATTCAACCATAACTCAAGATTATAAAAGCAAGGCTAGGTGAAGGTGAAAGACATCCACATGAAGAGCAAAGGACTTTTGCTCAAGTGATTGAGTGACGAAGGACTGTGACTCAAGGGGATCAAAGTACATGAACAAATGAGGACTTTTTCTCAAGTGCTTGAGTCATGAAGGACTGTGATTCAAGGGGATCTCAACAAAGGTGAAGAAGGACTTTCATTATTCATCTAGAGATGAAGTCCAAAGGAGAAAAGTGGAAAGGTGCAACAAGAGGAGAAAACCCAACAATCAGAAATCAGAGGATAGATTTCTGGGTAGTACTAGCAGGCAGATCTAGTAGATTTGACGTACCAATGGACAAATCTAGTAGATCCTTGGTGTCAAGTTTCAACAAACAAATCTAGTGCAGATTTGAGGTACCGACGGGCAAATCTAGCAAATTTGAGGTACCAACAGACATATCTAGCATATTTGAGGTACTAACGGGTAGATCTAACAAATTTGAGGTACTAGCAAGCAGATTTAGTAGATCTGAGGTACCAACGGATATATTTAGCAGATTTGAGGTACCAACGGATAGATCTAGTGCAGATATGAGGTACCAATAGGCAGATCTAGCAGATCTGAGGTATTGGCAGGTAGATCTAGCAGATCTGAGGTACCGACAGGTAGATCTAGCAGATTGTAGGTGCTACTGGACAAATCTAGTGCAGATCTAAGGTAGTAGCATGCATATCTTGCAGATTTGAGTTTGAATAGGCAGATCTAGTGCAAATCTAAGTGTCTAGCAGGTAGATTTGGGCAAATTAGTAGAGGGTTTCTTCAGGGCTAGAGTTGTTAGGTTTGTTGTATTTGTATTTTTTCTCAGTGGCCATTTTCCCAGTAAGGGAGCCCTTGTAAGATTGGAGCCATTATTTAATGAAAAGCTGATTTGAAGGGCAAAATTTTTGTGTGCATGTGTGAAGTTTGGTTTCCTATTTTGCTTCCGCTGTTTTATTTCCAACATGTATATTTTATTTTGTGTGCTGTAATTTATTGATGAACAAGGAAATACACAAGGTAGTAAGTATCTAGGTGCTAGGAATTGGGATTTTAACATGGTATTAGAGAATGATCGGTTCAACATGGTATCAAAGCTTGCACTTTGAGAGGGAGACCGATTTCAGATACACAACAATTTATGACAATAGAGCTATTAGATTTGATTTGCAGCAGTGGGTGTTTAAATGATCAAACATATATCCACAACAATTTGCAGCAAATCTGTTAGATCTGCAAGGAGATCTTTGCAGATTTATAAAACAATAGTGAGAGACCTTGAGTGCTTGAGACACGAAGGACTGTGACTCAAGAGGATTTCAACAAGGGATGAAGGACTTTTATCTAGAGATGAGCTCAAGGGTTGACATCTATTTGGAGTCGGTGACTCATAGAGAGAGCAAAGGACTTTTGCTCAAGGAGATCTTAGTAAGGGTGAAGAAGGACTTTCACCTAGAGATCAACATAGTCCAAAGGAGAAGAGAAGCTAGTGGGCATATTTGAGTAGCAGATTTGAGCCACAAGCAATACTGTATGCATGGAGCAGATAACGTACATACGTGCAGGACTAGTGTTCCAGGGCGCATACATACACGCCGGACAGGTGGTCTAGGGCAGGTACATACACGCTGTACATGGATGTACAACAGGGGCAGAGGTGTTAGGTTGCTAGTGTTGGTTGTATTTTTCTTTTCTTAGTGGGAATAAAATATGACATATGCTCAGGAGCATGTTGAGGCTCCTAGGAGCACAGTCATGGAGAACAGACCTTCGAAGAAGTTTCCAAGCTTCGTGGCGCTAATGATTTCGAGTCTTCCAGTGTTCAAGAAGCAACAAACTAGCAGGTTTGGAGGGATGCCATGGGGTAGGATGATGTGCGAGACATTGTGCCAGGATCGGAGGGACAACCAGTTCCAGGTGGCTCTTCCATAAATACTTTCCTTACTAAGAGGGAGTGTTGATGTTTGTAGCATCAGACATATTCTTCTTCACAGGTCTAAGTGTCTAGACGTGTGGAAGTTATCCAAAGTTTTCTACCTTAGTAATTTACTTTAATTAAAGGAATTATTAAAGCAAAGTGCTTTTTATAATTAAAATGAGCTTAATTTAATAAAATGCTAAAGTTATTAGCTTTAGTGAATTAAATGAATTTTAGCCATTGATCTCAAGTGAGGTGAGATCTAATCTCAATTGTCAATCACTTTGGAGATTAGGGTTATGTTTGATTTGGTCATAACTCAAGATTATAAAAGCAAGGCTAGGTGAAGGAGAAAAACATCCACATGAAAAACAAAGGACTTTTGCTCAAGTGATTGAGTCATGAAGGACTGTGACTCAAGGGGATCAAAGGACGTGAGCCTACTTTTGCTCAAGTGCTTGAGTCACGAAGGACTGTGATTTAAGGGGATCTCAACAAAGGTGAAGAATGACTTTCATCTAGAAATCAAGTCCAAAGGAGGAAAGCGCAAAGGTGCAACAAGAGGAGAAAGCCCAACAACTAGAAATCAAATGACAGATTTCTGGGTAGTACAAACAGACAGATCTAGTATATTTGAGGTACCAATGGACAAATCTAACAGATCCGAGGTACCAACAAACAGATCTAGTGTAGATCTAAGGTACCAACGAGCAGATCTGAGGTACGAACGGACATATCTAGCAGATCTGAGGTACCAATGGATAGATCTTGCAGATTTGAGGTACCAGCGGGCAGATCTAGCAGATTTGAGGTACCAGCCAACAGATCTAGCATATCTAAGGTACCAACGGATAGATCCGACTGATTTGAAGTACCAGTGGATAGATCTAGTGCAGATCCGAGGTACCAGCGGGCAGATCCAACAAATCTTTGGTACCGATAGGTAGATCTAACAAATCTGAGGTACCAATGGACAATTCTAGTGCAGATTTGAGGTATCAACAGGCAGATCTTACAGATCTGAGTTCCAACATGCATATCTATTGCAGATTTGAGTGTCTATCAGACATATTTGAGTAGATCAGCAGGGGGTTTCTTTAGGGCCAGAGTTGCCAGGTTCGCTGTTTTTTCTCAGTTGGCCATTTTCCCAGTAAGGGAGGCCTTGTAAGCTTGGAGTCATTATTTAATGAAAAACTGATTTGAAGGGTAGAATTTCTGTGTGCATGTGTGAAGTTTGGTTTCCAATTTTGCTTCCACTATTTTATTTCCAGCTAGTATATTTTATTCAGTGTGCTGTAATTTATTGATCAGGAAGGAAATACACAAGGTAGTAAAGTATCTAGGTGCTGGGAATTGAGATTTTAACATGGTATCAGAGTGTGATCAGTTCAACAAAAGGTTCAGTGCATTCACAAGTTTTGGTCCCTTTAAAAAAAGGATTTATTGCATAAAATAACCATGGATTTGAGTGTGTGTTGAATTTGTTTATTGTGCCAAGTTAACCATGTAAATGTTTGCTTACTAATCTGCTAACATAACCGGAAAATTCAAAAGAGATTGCAAGTAGTGAGCTGCTGAAAAGTGAGTTAGTGTGTGCAGAGTTTAAAGTGAAAAATTTCCAAGAAATTTCTGCACAAATTTCTGAGTTGTTTGCTGTCAAAAAATTTAAATCAGAGCAGAAAATGAAAATAGATTTAAGATAGCTCGCTGTTATAAAAAATCGGGTTTTGTTAGCAGGTCTAAAAACTACAAATTTTGATCCCTTTCTTCATAAATAAGATGGTCTAAACATCAGAGTTAGTTTGCAGAAATATGAAAACAAAAAAATGACAAAAGTGTTAGATCTATTCCAAAATTTAACTTGAAGTTATGTGCAGTTCTTAACTTCCTTTTTGCAAAACAAAGAAAATTAGGACAGCAAGAGTTAGAGTGTTGGTGAGGCAAATAAGAATGAATCTTAGTAAAAATAAAATGAAATTGCCTCAACCCTGTAGATAAATATTTCAGATTTGCATGAACCTTTGTATTTGAATTTATCTATTTCTCTGTTCACAAGAGATGGATCAACAATTAGAGTGGGGGAAATGAGAAGCAAGTCCTATCAAAATATGGGAAAATAGCCAATTATTTGCATCAGAAAGGGGTGAATAGCCAGATGAAATTGTCTGTGAAATGTAGGGCCAAACCCCTCCTAAAAACCTGATAAAGCAAATATCAGACCTGCATAAAACTTGATCAGATTGTTAGAAATAACACAAATTTGAAGGGAAAATTTAAATTTAGTGGCTGAAAATAAAATTGATCAGTGCCTAATTATTGTAAGGCTATGCGGTTTAAAACTAGCAACCAAAGAGGGTTTTTTCTTAAAAAAATGAAGGATCTAATGCAAGGAGGGGTGGACTCACACAGGAGCTCCACAACCTACAAAATCTGAGAGAAGTATGCTACTTAAAGAAAGAATGTTATTTGCTTCATTAGAATAATTTAAATGACAACATGTAATCTCTACTTTAAATGACAACATATAAAGTAAAATATACCTCTCCAAGTGGCTAACAACCACTTGGGATTTCAAGCTTGAAGACTCTCCGAAGTCTGTAAAAAGATCCCTCCTATCTGTTCCAAGAAAACTTAATTCCCACACTTAAAAGACTATACTAACATCAAACCCTCATAGATACTCAAAAATATGAGCAAAGAGTTCTATTCCAATGAACTCCAACCAAATACAATTAAGGTAGGCCCCCCTTATATAGATGAGGCACCCCACCAAAACCATGGGTGAGAAACCATGTGCTTTCTCAAAACCATGGGTAAAAACAATGAGATTCCACAAAACAAGGGGTCAAAACCATGGTCAAAATCAATGAGCTATCACAAAACAGGGGGTCAAAACCATGAGCTTCCTCAAAACCATGGGAAAAAATAACCCAACGAGGGGGCCCTCACAAAACCATGTGTAAAAATCATGAGTTGCTCCTAAAACAACCCCTCACAAGTGGAAAAGGCATACCACAAGAGTTGTGCGCCACTAGAAATCAGCATGAGTGGAAAATGGGTCTCACAAAGGGGTTCTAGAGAGCGAATTCACCCCACAAGCTTGCATGAGTGGAAAATGTGTCCCACAAAGGGAGTGCATCCCACTAGAAGTTGTCATGGGTGGAATGAGAATTATACTTCTGGTTTCCTAGTTTGAAGGTGAACAACTTCTGAAGCAACAGGTAATCTAATAGTGGACCCTCTTCAATGGCTAGGTTAGCTACTAGATCTAATGCTTGGTTCACTTGTCACTTGAAATGAACTTCTTGAAAGTTCAGACTCAAGAGCATCAAATGATTTCCTAGGCTGGCTTGTCGTTACCATCTCAGGCTTGTACATGCATGCATCTTTAAATAACATCTATAAACATATCTAATGATTAAAATGATCTCTGCTTTTACATTTTAAAAACTAGATAATTTTGTTTTTGAACACAAATTTAAGCTGAACTATGCTGAGAATGACAGGTAGTTGCATCTGGAGTAGATGAGCGTACTCTCAAGCGTGATGGAGTTTGTGCAGCTTCGTTACCCACCACAATGGTAATGTTCTCCTTTGGACTGTTGTTTTTTGGAAATTGAATATTTACATTGAAGTTTAAAAGATAATTCCTTTTACCTTATGGCAAATGGTTCATGTATGAAGCTTTGACTTCATCCTGTTTTAACTTTGAACCGTTAAAGATCGAACCTAAACTATTCTGACATAAATAATCATATGCCTGCAGCCAGCCTAAAATTTGTAAAATTATCTCTGTTGAGCTTAATACATCTCCATGTGCAGAACAATAAACAGTGGGTTGGCCAAAAACGATTCCTAGTTCAATACCAGAAGAAGTTGAATCTGATGGCATTGATCGATATTCATGAGCTATGACCCCAGTTTTGCATGTGACTATAATCTCAAAGAATATATATGTATATATATTTTCCTTTATATATATTTGAAATGTTGCATATATTACTTCATAGAACAAATAAGTATGGGGAAATGTTGCATATTTTCCTTTATCTACATATGTTGCATATATTACCCAAGGCTCAACGATGGGTGGCCCCTTGCAGTCAGTAACACAGGGGATGAACCATATTTTCTACTAGGTCGGCCTTTTGACATCATTTTATCTTGAGTTTTCTTCATTCGACTTTGGATGTTAGAAGAGATGAACCTAGGGGACCATGACCTAACCCTCATATGCTTTCCAATCTCTGGATCCACCTCCTATGCACCTTTCCCTTCCAATGCGGTGGCCTGTGCTCGGAGTTGAGGGCATTTTAGGCTCTAGCATAAGGACATCCTTGTACTCAACAGTCCCACCGACCTACTTTGTGGTCATTTGTTGGCATTAATTAAATTATCTTATCTTTATCTACCACTGAACACTTGGAAGCATGACATCAAACACTTGTAGTTTCCACAAATAGAAATTCTTAATTATAAACAGGCACAAAAAAACAGTCTAACTCCATAAAAGGAGAAAAAACATGAAAGGCTGAAAAATGAAGGTAACCACTATGAGACTGCGGCTAATCATAGTACGTCTAAAAATAGACACTGCAATCAATAGCAATATCTTGCATGTCAATGAAAGTAGTTTCATTAGACTTGATTTTTTGCAAGGAACCTAAATATGTGTTTCGAAATGACATGCAATCCTTGAAAGGAAAACTACTAAAAGTAGCAGTATCGTGAAACTACTTGCATGTCTCTTGAAACATGCTCATTGACATCTTGAGTTCCCAGGGACCAAGAATATGCAAATGTCTTTGAGATGCAGGCCCAGGAACTTTGGCTCCTAACAAAAAAAGCAAACTGCTAAAGCCTAAAAATAACAGTTTCTTAGAATCTGATGAAATTGTGAAGACCTAGATGCACTTGTAATGGAACAAGCCTGATGGAATCTCAGTAGATCTTAACCCTCTAGTTGCACAAGAAAATATGTGGGTTGATAGGTGTCAAGCAGAGTTTCCCTCTCTAGCCGATTCAGTGAAGGGGCAAGACCGATACCTGTACTTGGCTTACTTCTCTACTGAGACCATTGCGCTCTCTAGCCCATTGGGCCGAACTCGAGGTTGGTTTGCAGGGGTTTCAGATCTTCTAGGGTCCGTGAGCATTCAGATGGATCACCTCCCTCTGTTTCGATTTCCCTTGGATGCACCCGACCATCTCCTACCGACTGGACATGTGTTGAACAAGATCATCAGAGATGACATTTATAGGCAGTTTATCCAGATCACTTTGGTTTGTTGAATTATATAGCTTTGGAAGCTATTTTCCCTATTGTAACTAACCATGTAAATAAAGTTTTGATATAGTGTTAACTTTATGTCAAGCATCAAACACCTGACAAGTGTCAACCTTATGCCAAGACAACCATATGCCATGTGTCAACCTCATAGCACCTCTAAGAGGGCTTATTAGGGAGGTTGTAGTGGCTAGCTTAGGGAGGCTGCTTAGGATGGTTGGAGTGGCCAACTTAGGGGGGTTGCTTAGGGTGGTGGTATGACAACTGCATAACTGTTGTCATACAATCCTAAGGCAGCAATTTAGGGCAGCCTCTAGAAGAGACAAAGGAAGTGACCTTTGGGAGAATTAGGAGGTGGCTCTTGGCAGCCAAAGGAGGGCAGGTATGACAACTGTTATACAACTGTCATACATTCTTAGAGGGCTGCTTAGGGTAGCCAAACCAACCTATAAAAAGGGGCATTCACTTACCATTTACATACCTTTTGTTTTGCTGGAGTCTTCTGTTGAGGCAAGGCATCTATTCGCTGAAGTATTTTCTGTTCCTAGTTGTTGAAGTCTTCTGCTGTTCCTTGCTGATATAAGGTTGCTACAAATACTATGTTAAAGCTGCCATAACTCTGCCACAACAAGAAGGAAAGTCAATTATCTTTTGGTGAGTTTGTCAAGCTGTTACTATAAGTGTGTGATGTCCCGTTCCCAAGAGTAGACCAGCAGGGAGTGACTTAGTAGTCTATGTGTTCCCGTAGACTATAGTCAGGCACAAACAAGGAACAAGATGGAGAAATAAGGGTGAATTGATGGCTAAACGATGAATTAAGCCAAAAACTTAGGAAAAGTCACTTAAGCCTAAGTCAACAAAGAATTAGAATGAAAAGGTGCTAAAGGGGGACTTAATTAATTAATTATTCACCTTAGGAGGAAAAGCGCCTAGTTTAAGTGAGGTCAATGGTGAATTAGGTTGGGAATGTTATAAAGGGAGGAATTTGACCTAATTCCTCATTATGCATTGTTATGATTTGATGTTGAGAGTTCCCAGAGGAGGAAGAGAGTCGACTTTACTGTTTTGTGGATTTCTGGAGGAAACCACCACCATTGATCGACTTCAGTGTTGAGAGACACACCCTAGCCCATCGGAGATACCATCCAGGTATTTCACCGTGCTATTCAGGAGAATCCAGTGCAGAGTGTGCAGCTCAGCCAGTGAGGGCGCAAGTCAGATTGAGGGTTTGTGGAGCCGCACGAGGTTCAAGTTCAGATTGCAGTTTCCTTCCGACCCAGTTGAGATCCAGCCAGAGCGCTCAAATTGAGCCATTTTCCATCAGATTCTGACGGTGGAATCTTGCAGGGTGCATCATTCAACCATTTAGGGCGCAACTGTTACGGCAAGACATTTGAGGTTGCAGACGGAGCATTAGGGAAGATTTGGGGAAACCCTTCCGACCCAGTTCCGCATTTGGCGAGATGATTGTTTTGAGTCCTATAGCAGTAGATTCCGTTGGTGGAATCATTTGGGGCGCATCCAGTGCCCCAGGAGGTGCGCAAACCCCCCAGGGGTCCAGATCCAGTGCATCAGAGACCAGATCTGACATCCGACACTCATCCATTTCAGTCTAGAGGCAAAGGCGTTTCTATCGGAGCATTTTCCAGCTCATTCCGACGGTCTATCCTTTTGGACGAGTTTTCCAGCTGGTAGTGGTTACTGTGCTTCTCTAGAATCGCATATTTTTGTCGATCTATCCGTGCATGCATTAGATCTACCTTCATCTTCTGATCACATGTATTTTTATGCCATTTGCTTGTATTCTAGTGACGATCCATGAGATCTAGCTGACGATTATACTCTTTATTTCCAGTATGTTATTGTATTTCCATGCTTGAGTCGCATAATACATGTTATTGGGCAGTTGATGTTCTTTACTTCCGCATGCATCCTTTATATACTGTTTAAACCATAAATACGCAACATGCACATGCAATAACCAACATGCACATGCAATAACCATCATGCACTTGCAATAACCATAAATATCTCAACACACAATTGAAACGCATCCAGAAACCCCTAGTGTATCAGATCTGCGAGACATAACATTAGATCAGTAGCAAATATCTTGATCAGCGGGATCAGGGATATTTCAAAGTGTTAGTTCAACTATTTGTGAAGTTTGTAAGTGCTGAAACAGAGGTATTGTTTCAGCCCTCTGAGTCCTAGCTAGTTACTCTAAAGTCTTGTACTGGTATTGTACTTTGTTGAAGAATCTAAAGAGAAGTTTTGGCTGGGTTCTTTTCCCCAAGAGGGTTTCCCAGGGTATACTTGTGTTCTCTCTGTGATTGTCTCACTTTCAATGATCCTGATATATATAAGATGTATTGGTATGTTGGTTGTATGCTGTAAATTTTTAAATTTACCTACATGCATCAGTTTTTCAACATGGTATTAGAGCTTCCCTGAAAGAATCCATTTCTACAGAGAGTTATTAGATTTGTGAAGGAGACTACAGTATTTCAATTTTTGAAGGAAGTCAAAAACAAGGACAAGATGATGTCAAGCACTAAGTTTGATGAGAAACTTGAGAGACCTGATGACTTCAGAGTATGGAAGTACATAGTATCCCTTGTTCTAGAAGAAAATGACTTATCAGATTATGTGATGGAAGAGGTTGTAGAACCCGAGGAAGAAAAAGCTAAAGGTAAGTACATGAAGAATCTGATAAGGGCAAAGAGAATAATTGCAGATTCTATAAAATACCATCTTATTCCTCATGTTTCATCCTTGAAGACTCCCAAAGAGATGTTCGATGCTCTATCTCGTCTATATGAAGGAAGGAACATAAACATGAAGATGGCTTTAAGGACTCAACTCAAAAATGTAAAGATGTAGAAGTCTGAATCTATTCATGCCTTCTTTACAAGAATTTCTCAGATTAATGAACAAATTATTGCTATCGGTGACTCAATTGAAGAAGCGGAGTTAGTAATGACTACTTTGAATGGACTTCTGAAGTCATGGGACTCTTTCATAAGAGGAATCTGTTCAAGGAGTAAGTTAACAAAGTTTAGCAGGCTGTGGGAAGATTGTGTCCAAGAAGAAGCAAGACTGGAAGCAAGAGA
>ML776553.1:7464972-7477215 GCA_009831015.1 Picea engelmannii | reverse complement strand
GTTTTTCAACATGGTTAAGCCCCCCTGGTGGGTTATGCTCAAAGATGGCCTTCTGTGTTGAGCATTTCTTGGAGCTTAGGGATGGGCTCATTGCTCGAACACAATACACATTCCGACATTGGGTACATGCTCGTCACATTCCTCTAGGCCAGCTGAGAGTGGGCTCTCATAGATTTCATGTAGAAACGAACCACCAGATTGACATACCAGATAGGATCTGTCAGCTATGTCAGCTACAGGAGGTTGAGACGGTGGAGCACTTCATCTTTTGGTGTCCCATCTACTATGAGATCAGGGGGCAATTCCATTGCTTATTCAGGTGGGACTCAAACCCTCACAAGCTTCTTGAAGTATCCTGATCATTGGTGCTTAGCCTTATACATACAAGAGGCCCTCAGGACTGAGCCCATACTCTTCAACCTCCTATGAGACCAGACCCTATTCGACAGATCACATCCTTCTCGGTGCTATCCTCAGGAAGGGGCACTAAGAGACAGACCGACACTAGCGCAGCCACAATCTCCAGATCAATGTGGACTCACTGGAACTTCCCTCATCCCACGAGATTTCAGCAACATAGTCAGACTAGATCCCCTCCTAGGAGATGGATGAGATCCCCCAGACCTCATCAGTGCACTACGTCTACCGGAAAGCAATGCAATGGGTGATCCAGGCACCCTACCAGATACCCCTCGGGGCAATCGAGTATACTCAACTTTCTTCATTCGACCTTGGATGGTAGGAGAGAGGGATCCATTCCATGACAAATCCACTTTCTTTCTTCTGATTCCTCTTGTCTTGGGATCTCCTCCTATGATATACCCCATCATTAGTGCAGGTATTTGAACTCGAGGCCGAGGGTTTTTCATAACTCAGAGTAGATCTCACTGTTTACTAGTCTACTTTATTGCACTTTACTTTCTGCATCTTTCATTTTATAGGAGACCTTTTGGTACTCCTGCATTGTATTGACATCTTTGTACTCAACAGTCCCTTTGACCTACTTTTGTGGTCATTTGTCGAACATTAATAAAATTATCCTATCTTATCTTATCTATCTTTTGGGATCTATATTGATGAGTTAGGAGTTGTTTCTAAGTGAGCACATATAGTATGGTGGCCACTATCTCCTTCATCATGTCTTGAACTCCTTGCTTCTATTTGTGAATGACGCGACACTCTTAGTTGAATTGCTCAAGGGGCTTCAAAGATAGGTGGATGTAGTTTCCAATTTTTTTGATCTTTGGTGTATCTCATGGACACCCTTATTCGACCCACAATTTTATATGGTTTTGAAGTTTTGAGGCTTGGTTTAGTAGAGTTTGAGTGGTCCTCAACAAAGAGAGTACATATCATCCTCCTTTGCTGCATCATTAGATGCAAGTAGATAGTTTCTCAACCCATTGTCCTTGTAGAGTTTGGTGTTTGGCCCTTTCGGTTTGAGAGGATGTTCTATCTTATCTTACTCCTACAATGCATTAAGAGTTTCACTTACTTAGCGAAGGGATGGGACCAATATCAATACTTGGCCTACTGTTCATCAAAGTCCATTGCATTAGGCAGTACTTCCGATCGCTCTTGTTGTTGGTATACAGGGGTATTGAATCTTCTAGTGTTTGTTGGTATTACGATAGACTGACTTCCTCTGTTTAGATACTCCTTGGCTGTGCCTGTGCACCTCTACCTATGAGACAAGAGATGAACATGATCATTAGAGATGATATCTACAAGAAGTTTGTACAAGTCACTTAGATAGATAAGATAATATAAGATAATTTTATTAATGTCTGACTAATGACCACAAAAGTAGGTCAAAGGGACTGTTGAGTACAATGATGTCAATACAATACAATGTAGAAGTACCAAAAGGTTTCCTATAAAAGGAGAGATGCATAAAGCAAAGTGCAATAAGGCAGAGTAGTAGAAAGTGAGATCTACCTTGAGACATGAGGAGCTCTTAGCCCTGATCTTAGATACTTGCGCTGAGGATGGGGTGTATCATAGGAGAAGAAGATCTAAAGACAAGAGGAACCAGAAGAAATGAAGTAGATTTGTCATGTAGATCTATCTCTCCTACCATCTGAGAACGAATGAAAAAAGCGGAGTATAGTTGGTTGTTCCGAGGGGGACCTGGTGGGGTTCCTGTATCGTCCGTTGCGTTGTTGACTGGTAGAGGTAGTGCACTGAGGAGGTCTGGGGGATCTCATCCGTCTCTTGGGAGGTATCTAGTCTGGCTATGTTACTGAAATCTAGTGGGACGAGGAAAGGTCCCCTGGGTCCACACTGATTTGGAGTCCGTGGCTGCGCTAGTGTCGGTCTGTCTCTTAGTGCCCCTTCCTGAGGGTAGCATCAGAAAGGAGGTGATCTGCCAAATAGGGTTTGGTCTCGTAGGAGGTTGAAGAGTATGGGATTGGAGCCTGAGGGTCTCCTATATGTATAAGGCTAAACATCGTTGATCCAGATACCTGAAGAAGCCCATGAGGGTCTGAATCCCCCTGAATAAGCAATGAAATCGCCCCTTGATCTCATAGTAAATGGGGCATCAAAAGATGAGTTGATCCTCCATCTCGACCTCCTATAACTGGCATAGCCTATCGAACCTGTCTAGTCGATTGATCTGGCGGTTTGTCTATACTCGAAATCTATGAGAGCCCACTCTGAACTGGCCTAGAGGAATACAAAGAGCATGTACCTAGTGTCAGAATGCATACTATGGTCGAACGATGAGCCCATCCCTTAGCTCCAAGAAATGCTCAGTGAAAAAGACCATCTTTTGGTGTAACCCACTAGGAGGGTTAACCCAAGTGATCTGGATAAACTGCCTATAAATGTCATATCTGATGATTTTGTTCAACACTTTTCTGGTTGGTAGGAGATGGCCGGTTGCATCCAAGGAATATCGAAACAGAGGAAGGCGATCAATCTGAATGCCCACAGTCCCTAAAAGATCTGAAACCCTTGCAAACTAACCTCAAGCCAGTGTTACAAAATCAGACCGGAACTAGTAAAACCGGTCGGTTCGATCGGGTTACAGGAACCGGCCATTCAAACTGCCCTTGACCGGTTCTGTACAGAACCATTTTTTTTTCTCAAACCGATCGGTTCTGTACAACCACCGTACAGACGAAAAAGTAAGGGGATTTGCAAATTTACAAAAAAAAAAGGGGCATGCAATAGAAGGTTCTAGAAATGTCTAGAGCCCCTAATGTTCTAGAAATGTCTTTGCCTTCTGGACCAGGGGAATCAAGCTAGGCTCAGAATCCCCCTGTTGAGTCTACTCATGTTGAGGATGTAGAGATGATGACTTTGAGTCTGAGTCTTCTGAGTTTGAGTTTTAGTATGCAGATTCCGATTATTAGATTGCGTAGTCTCTACTCTCTATCCTAGACTCTAAAGTTATTTTTGGACTTTATAGGCCATTTAGAGCCTTTTTGATGATGTATTTTGATTCAAATATTCATATGACTATGGAGTGCAGTTACTCTTAGTGCTATTTTGGTTTTATACACTGTTACTTGTTATATATATATGAGAAACTTTGCAAATTTGTGTATAATAGTTTGGATTCACATGGATGCACATGAATATGTATTTGTTTTCAAAATTTGAATATTTTATGTATTTTTAGTCACTATTTTTTTGATCCAGTTTTTTTGGTTGACCAGTTCAACGACCGGTCCGGTTCTGGTAACATTGCCTCGAGCTCGACTCAATGGGATAGAGAGGGAAATGGTCTTAGAAGAGCAGTAAGCCAAGTACAAGTACTGGTCTCTCCCCTTTGTTGAGTCAACTAAGCTCCAGATGAATGTAGAAAAGAGACCAGTCCGAACACTGTCTCAAGTCGGAAGGGCCAAGCCCCAAACTCTGCTAGGATGATGTGATGAGGAACTGTCTGCTTGCATCTAATGATGCGTCATAGGAGAAGGGTTTGGACTCTCTCAACTGAGGCCCAATCAGAGTCTAGTAAGGAAGGCTCCCAGACCTTTGAACCATAAAGAACAGTGGGTCGGATAAGGGAGTCCATGAGGGACATCTTGGATGAGATGTCCTGAAAATGGTGGCAGAAACACTGTCTCTATTGAAGAGATAAAGACCCATAACCCTTGGCAATCTGAGGTTGGAGGGCTGGTCGCAAATTGAAACGGGATCCTGAAAATCGTACCCCTAGGTACGTCTAGGCGCTAGTGATCTCGATTTCCTCCTCTCTGAAGAAGAAGTGAAGGTCTACGAACTTCTTCGAGCCGTTGAAGATCACAACCTTGGTTTTACCTAGGTTGACTATAAACTGCCGAAGGTCTTAGAAGATAGCTAGGGCATCGAACTGTCTTTGTAATTCCGTTGGAGACGAGGCTAGGAGGACCACATCATCGACGAAAAGTAAGATAGATATCAGAACATGGTGGAGGAGACACCTGTCATTGTTTTGGATATGCTCGTCGAGAAAGGCCTCTAGCTCATCGATATAAATCCCAAACAATGTGGGGGACAAGGGGCAACCTTGTTTAACTCCGATGGTAATCTTGATGAAATCTGACATCTCGTGAATTGTGCAGAGGCGACCAAGAACCGACTCATAGAGGAGCATGATGGAAGTCAGTAAGGTATGGGAGATGCCAGTGTCTCTCAGCCTCTGGAACAAGGCATCTCTCGAGACGGAGTCGAAAGCCTTCCGAAAATCTACAAAGCAACAATAGACTTTTGAAGACCTATGTCATGCCTCGCTTGGTAAGGACATTATTGTACTCAACAGTCCCAACAACCTATTTTATGGTCATTTGTTGGACATTAATTAAAATACCTTGTCTTTATCTACCATTGCACACTTGGAAGCATGACATCAAACCTTTGTAGTTGCCACAAATAGAAATTGCTTAATATAAACATGCTCAAAAAAGCAGTCTTACTCCATAAAAGGAGAAAAAACGTGAAAGGTTGAAAAATGAAGGTAACCACTATGAGATTGTTGCTAATCATAGCACGTCTAAAAATAGACACTACAAATAATAGTAGTATCTTGCATGTCAATGAAAGTAGTCTCATTAGACTTGCTTTTTTGCAAGGAACCCAAATATGTGTTTAAAATTGACATGCAATCCTTGGAAGGAAAACTTCTAAAAGTAGCAGTATCGTGAAACTGCTTGCATTTCGCTCAAAATGGGCTCATCGACATCTTGAGTTCCCAAGGACCAAGACTATGTAAATGTCTTTGAGATGTAAGCCCAAGAACTTTGGCTCCTAGTGTTATAACCCTATATTTCATAGGATCATCTGGTGATTAGAATCTCTTCCTCTAGTTGTATTGTATTGTAAATAATATTTTATTCTGCAAATGATTTACAAAAGAAAAAGAAAAAGAAAGAAAAGAAAAGAAAAGAAAAATGAAAAAATATAAAAAATCAAAAGAGGGTATAAAAATAAAAGAAGAGAAAATATAAAACCTCATGAAATAAGCGTGGTTTGATTCATACTGTATAATCATGATCAAATCTTTTAAATTTATGTTGATAGGATAGTGAATAAATTTGGCCAAACAGTCTAATCTTGGCCAAATTAGATAGGTTAGTGAATAAATCTGGCCAAACAGTCTAACCTTGGCCAAATATATTAGGTTAGAGTAATTATTAATCGAACAGTTTAAGCTGGATTAATGGGTTAGTTGATTAGACTAGGAGTTAGGTTAGCATAGTTTATTTCAATAAAGATTTGCAAAAAGATTGATTAAATACGTTGTATTTGAGTTAATTTGATGTGTTTACATTAACAAAAGACCCCTTGGTGAAACAAATAAAGAAGGGGGAGCTAGTGCTACCCATAGCATGTTTTTTTATCCTAAGTTCTATCGGGATATGACCTTTTGTCGTTATGCGACTAAAAGGTGCATAGTTTTCAACGGTTGATCAAGCAGCGCCCAGATCAACGATCGACAATGATTTTTGGAAACCCCCGACCTTTCTGCCTTTAACGGTGGGGGGGGGTTCGGGAAAAGTGGTTTTCCCAGTGCAGGCCCCGCGCGACGTGTTAATCCCACATCTTACCGGACCCCCCCCGCTCAATTCCACTTACCATCTACCCCCCTCCGGGAACCCGCCTAACCGCTCATCCAATACTGCCTACCTCACTCTGCCACCGTACCCCACTACCCTGTCACACGTCACACTCATCTACCCGTTGGCCAATCAATGCCATCCCTTGTGACTGTTATTCGTCCAGTCACCACCCGCGCCATAACAGACACCCTCCTACACCGTTTAACCCCGTTTCTTCGCCATTTCCATACTGTTCATTGATCCAGACACTGTAGACACAATGCCGACTCCAGTTTTCAAGCCAATCATCGCCCAGGAACACCGTCGACAAGTGCCATTAAATCGGGTAACTACAATCATTATTATTTCCGCCTTCAGATCTCTGTTAGCTATGGTGCCCAAAACCAAATCCGCTAAAACTACCGAAAACCCGTTTCTTCCTCCTCCCATCGACTTGGAGCGCGTTCCCCTGGCTGACAAAGACTACAGAGTTTCAGAGCCAAAGTGTGAATTTGATTTCTTCGAATCACACTTCTGGCTAAAAGACATTTTCTTGGACCAGAGTGACAAGATCGGACTCTGGGAGTCCAATCTACCATTATACATGTTTCCCTAGACCTATCACTTCCCAGAGTTTTACCTTAAGTGTCAAGCCCATTATCTTCCCGGCCAAAGGGCCATCGTGTCTTCGTCGGGTGAAACTCTGTTCACCATTACCCCTGAGTCAATAAACCAGATGTTATAGATCCCCATAATTGATTCTTCCAACCCTTTCTCCATCGAAATCCTAAATGACCTCTATCAAAAACTCTCTTTCCCTCAAAGAGCCCAAATCTTCGAAATCTTCCTGCCAGAAGATGCACAGTTACTTAAGAAAACCCCTCCCTATCCGTCTTCCATTTTCTCAATCAGAGCCAACCAAATCATTTCCACCCTCTGTTGCTTGTTAGGATATTTTTCTGATGAATGGGTAGACGAACCTATTCTAGGTTTTCTGTCCATTTTCTCCCCAGAAGAGAAAGCTACAACCCAATTCGATTTCAGTCAGTTTCTGGCTGACAATATACATGAACAACTCTTCAAATTCTCAAAAGATGGAATGTTCAGGTACTCCTTAGTGCTGGTGTACCCGTTCCTTTTTTTTAAGGCAGACAGATTGTCCTGTGCTCTCCAGAAACTAGATCAGGAAGGAAATCCTCAATCAATGACTTCTTGGACTTTACTAGTAACGAAGAATTCCATGGATTTCATCTTCAAAGACTTCATTGATCAGTTTTATCATTCAGTGGTGTGCATGCTCAACAACAGAATGGAACCAAGAATAAATGAGGAGGTCCAAAGAATTCTTCATCTATCTGACTTGGCCAAAACAGGGGACTGGTATCTTTACCAAAACCATACTGAGCTCAGAGTATATGGGTGTGAATTGCCACCATATAAACTGCCAAAATACCTTCCTGTCAGGATCTTTGCATTGGAATATATCAGGCAGATGATAAACTCTGATGACATCCACTTTGTATCACTTAAGAAGAAACAACAACTCAGGATCAAGAGCCAAATTGGTTCTTTCATATGCAACAACAGAGCTGGAGGAGAAGAGGCTAACAACCTCTTGAAACAGATGAACTTCAGTCTGAGCTTCACATGGAATTATGACCCTTTTGGTATTATATTAGAAACCAGGCTCAAACAAAAGAACTCTCCTTATGCTCATATGCAAAAGCTTGAAATAGAAAGGTTTATGAATCAGACAGACTAGCAAGAAAATACATTGTTGGAGACAGAAGAACAACCTTCCCCTATCAACATTTCACATACCAGCACTCCTCAAGTACAAACAGAAAAGAGAGCTAGGAAAGAGGCTTCACCTTCAGTCACAGAGGTGTCAGTTGAAGATTTTCAAGTTTACAGGAAGGGGACTAAAACTAGCCACACACCAGACAGACTTAGATAAGGAGAAACACAGTCCACCATAGTCATGGAGGGACCACATTCCTCAATATTCTTAGGCAGTCAACACATAGTGTCCACATCCTTATCCAAAATGCAAGTAGACACTACACTGTCAACTGAGTCCTCTCATGAGCCAACAGGATCAAGCATTTTTACAAATATAAATCGATCAAGCAAAGGAATGAACTTCTAAATAACCACACATATGCCCAGTTTTGGAAGCAAACATCTACAACCCAACATAGATTACTATATGCATTTGACACAGAGAAGGGAAGGATGCAAATGGCATTCCTACAAGCACAGGTCCCTCACCCCAAGACAACTTCTGACTACAAGAAAACATCCTTTGAGATTGATGTGAAGGAGGTCCATCCACTGGACCAAATGGACATGCACAGACAAACAGGGGAGATGATTTTCTCCACTCTAACAAATACTTCACTGACTGCCTCGAAGTTGCAAGTATCTTTGAATAACATCCAATCTCAATTGATGCTGGAGAAGATATCATCCTTGGCCAAAGATAATAAAATCAAATCCCTGGAGGAGCTGGTACTGAAGATTGGTTATGACCCTTCTAATGTCAAGGCAACTGAAGAGTTACCGAAGAAGAAAAATGCTGACATAGCCTCCTTGAGAAAACAATTGAATCTTCTAGCCACTGAGGATTCACAAGCAAAGGAAATGGCTGAAAGTGAAGGCCACAAAGAGGAGATGCTGAAATTGATCATGGAGCAGAATGCCCAAATAAAAGAGATGGAGGTTGAGTTGGACAAACTGGTCAAAGAGAAAGAACATAGTGTGCAGATGGTTGTTATTCCATTGGAGGCAGTCCCTCTGATAGGAGTTAGTACAACAGCAACTGTGATAGCAAAGATTCCATCGACCATCCCAATGAAAGTTCCAGATGCTTCTGAGAAGCTGGCAAAGTCAATGGAGGACATGTCCCTTCAAGGGGAAGAAATCAGAAAGTTGCAAGAAGAAGTAAAAACCCTCTAGGACCTGAAGTCCATGTTCTAGTCCAGCTGTAACACAGAAATGCATAAATCACAAAGACTCAGTCAACAATTACAGAAGCTACAGAAGGAGATTGTCATGGCTAAGACATTATCTGAGGCCAAGGAAAACATCTGGATGGATATCAGCAAGTCGATGGCAAAAATATGGCCATTCATACAAATTGTTTTTGTACAACATGAACTGGTATAGAAGGCCAGAGAAGCAATTGAAAAGATAAGGGAAGAGTTAAGGGAGAGACCTACAGAGGCCACTGAGCTCATCAGGTTCCTAAACTCCAAGACCAAGCAGGAGTTAGAAGCATTGGAAATTGAAGACATGACATAGACCATCCTTGAGGTCAAGAAGGTCTTGACCAAGAAAGGATTGATGTTGCAGCTAGAGGAGAAAGCTCAGATGATGGACATTGGAGTGCAGAGATTTTTCAACAAGGTTGAAATGCTACACAAGAAGGGACTCCTTGGATTGCTAGTAATAAATGACAAGCTCATCACTCTATTAGATTACAAGCAGAAGATCAACACAGTGGCAAAGGATGGTTCTAAATTTGCAGGTATACAAGGAAGCATTACTGGAAAGGATTTTTTAGAAACATTTCAGTTGGACCTGAGCATCCAACATGAGATAAAATATATTTTTATTACAAAATCCACTTTGGCCAAGTACACTGAGATGGACGAAATATACAAAAAGTTACTCAAGGTTTCCATCCCTAGTCAAAAGAGATGGGAAGACTTGTGTTCTTTACTGGAGTAAAGGTGACGTGGAGTTCCGAGTCAGCATGGAGCAGACAGTCAAGTCAACGTGATGAATCATCAACGACTTCCCCCAGAATCAACACCAAGGATTCAAATAGATTAGCAACATTCCTAATATTTTGTAATTTGTAATCTAGTTAGTTAGATTTAATGACAGGATCAGATGTAAACTATTGTATAAATACTTCTTCCTTCGAAGTATTGAGGGTTGATTTTTGCACCCAAGGAGCTATTTGTGTAATCTTTTCAAAAGGATCGACTAAAACATGCCAATTTACAGGATTCTTGTGTCGAATTGTTGGTGATGTTTCTCTTTCTCTGTTAAATGTTTTTCTATTCTCTGTAATCACTTATGTTTTTCAGATTCTAATCATTAAAAGGAAGTCTATAGAACAAAATTTATCTTGCATACTCTGTCTCTGGTCTTTTAATGGTCTCTATGTTATTCATCTGATATTAAGTAAGGAAATTCTTAACTGCTTCTTTGCTTGGTTGATTTTCTCAACTTTTCTGTCTTATCCATCTCATTTAATCTCAATAGATCCAATAGTTTCACTGTCTTTCCCTGTGAAGGAACATCATAAAAATATGCATCTGATTCTGATCTATAATACAAACCCCATAGCCCAATGGAAGTTTAATGCATTTCTTCAGCCAACCTTTATAAACAAACAAACAAACACATACTATCTTAACTAGCCTAATATGTAAAACCTAAACAAATCTAAATCATACAGAGAGATCCTTCTCTGAAACTGGCAGGGCTAGATCCCAGTTTCAAAAGTGGTTTTGATAAGTTACCTCTGTCAATTTCTTCTACCCTTGACAACCTGTGGGAATTACAGAGTGCTAACCAGTGTTACAAAAATCGTTTCGGCAAAAAAATCGCCGGGGCCCAGAAAACATCGTTTCGTAAAGATCGCCAAAACATCGACAATATATCGACAAACATAAAAAAATACAAAAATATTCATTTTTATTTTTAATTTTTGAAACATTTAAAGCAACAATAACATCAAATAGACAGGTTGCCACATGAATATGGAAAGAAAACTGATATATAAGATATATAAGATGTATAGTGATACATCACACATAAAAATGAATAATGTCCTGATTCTCGAGTCATCAAAAAATATAATAAATGTATCTCATGATCGACATCATGACTCATGAGTAATCTACAATGAAATCAAGTAAATAAACTATCGATTCCCTCTACCCCTTTTACGGGCAAAGGTAATTGCTGTAGAAAGTGCTTTTCCTTTAGCACTAGGAGTAGGTGCCCTTGAGGCATGTGCACCTCGTACTGGAGTCAAACGTCCTCTAGAAGAACTAGAAGACCCTCGAGACAGATGTCCCCTAGAAGATGGTACTGGTAGAGGAGGTAGACTGCTAGTGCTACCACTGGGCCTATCTCCTTATCTCCTTCTGATTGTGACTGTGGCTCTGCTGGTGGCACACTTGCAGACTCGGCGTGAAATTGAATATCCTCTGGAACATCCTGATCCAAGTCCTCAGAGATACCATGATCATCACCACTATCCTCTAGTCAATCAAGGGCGGTCTCAGTAACAGGTTCCTCAACCTCTACCCTCCATGCAACAGTGGTGTCAATCCCATCCAATGAAATGGCCTTCACATCAATTTTTATCTCAAGCTGCTTCATCCACAACCTGAGATTGTAGTAGACGTAGACCAAATCATTAAGGCGTGAGGTATCCAACTTGTAAGAGGATCATAAATTAATTTATTAGAATGTAAAGGAGCATAAAATTTAAATGACAAGTTAATAATTTATAATTTTATAATGAATTTGAAATTTTATTTGAAATTCTCTAACTTGTTGCGCTTTTTGGTGTGTATTTTTTCAAATACACTCCAGTTGCGCTCACAACCAGAAGAGCCACATGTCTGGCTAAGCACCTGAATTGCCATCTTCTGTAGAATAGGTACCTTTGCGCCATAGTTTTCCCACCAAGTATCTACGACGAATTAGAGAAAGTTGAAACATAAGAGAAGACAAATTGAAATTTGAAAAATGAATTTTGAAACTTAAAAGTTAAAAGTTAGAACAAGGTGAAACTTACTTGGCATTATGTTCTTCTTGTCATTTATGGCCATCTCAAACCCAAATAAGCCAATGGACCTCTTATAGAGTTCCAACTCTTGGGAAAGCTCTAATCGGTCAGCTGCACTTGGAACCATCCTCTGGACACACTCAAAGAAGCCAGATATAACCTCTGAATCAAACCTGAAGCCATTGCTGTAAGAGAATGCAAGGTTGAGGTATAACCTTGCAGCATGAATGAGGCGATGGAGTGTGTTGTTCCATCAATCATCAATCACCATCCATATCATTTCTTTTCTCTCATGCCCTTGATCCCCCTTGTCCACATAATAAGCACGAATGGACTCTTTGGCCCTATCCATGGCCTCATATAGGTAGCCCATTGCGGGCTTGTCCCTGTTGACTAAGCGAA
>ML776553.1:7427895-7444963 GCA_009831015.1 Picea engelmannii | reverse complement strand
TGACCCTTTAGTTTATACAAGCCATTTTCTTCACTTCCAATGATGATTGCTTCATTTAAGGTTTCTCCTTTAGCCCACATAAGAACTTCTCCATCTATAAAGGCAACTCTGAAGCCTTTCTTTTCCAAAGCTGAAATGGAGAGTAGGTTCTTTGTCAAACCTGGCACATATAGTACGTCCTTCATTTTTAGTGAATTCCCTGAATTCAGTTTGTGGTTTGATTCTCCCACTCCCTTGATGGGATATTGGTAATCATCTCCAAGTGTCACTTTTTGAGAAAACTTTTTTTCTGAGATACAAGAAAGAATGTTTCTTTGTCCCGTCATGTGCTTGGATGCGCCACTATCAATGAGCCAAGTGTCCTCTCTAGGTGTTACAGATCCTGAGAGGGCCGAGATTAAGACATGGTCTTTGATCTGCTCTCTTATTGTCTTTGCGGGTGGCTCTTCATCTCCGACTACATGGGCATGGTGCCTCTTATGTTTTCTCTTGTATTCTTCTCGTCTGGCTAGACATAATTTCGCAATGTGTCCCATCTTGTCACAATGATAGCATTGTACAGATGAGTAATCTCTTTCCCTTCGCTGTCCTTTCTTCTGAAATCTCCTTGGATGAGATTCTTTATTATCGAATTTGTTTGGTGGTTGAGGCTCTTTATGAGTCTCCTTTTGGAAGTAGGGTTTCTTCCTTCCTCTTTTGGTGTGAGTAGCTAGGGCTTGATCATCATCTCTTGCCAGTAGTGCTTCACGGTTAGCTACTCTTGTTTCTTCTTGGATGCTTTCTTCCCATAGACTATCAAACTTCAGTTTCTCCGTTCTGGCGCATATCGTTTGGATGAATGCATCCCAAGGTCTTGTGAGACCATTTAGGGCCGTCATTATGAGTTCGTCTTCGTCTATGGTATCTCCAATCACTTTTAACTGTTCTTTGAATTCTGAGATTCTGGAGAAATATTCCTGAATTGTTTCTCCTTTCTGCATCCTTGTATTCTTCAGTTGAGTTCTTAGATTCATCTTCCGGTTTATGTTCTTTCCTTCATACAGTCTGGTCAAGGCATCAGACATTTCTTTCAGAGTCTTCTTAGATGACACATAAGGAATCAGGTGGTCTTTGATTGAATCTGCAATGATTCTTTTGGCCCTGATTGTGTCCTTTTGATGTGTGGTTTTTTCTGCAGCATCGTCGGGTTCCGGAATTTCTCCTTTGACGAATTTTGCTAGGTCATTCTTTTCAAGAACGAGTCCAATCCTATACTTCTAGGCACGAAAGTTTTCCACACCTTCCATCTTGTCAACAAGCTTAGTGCTTGCAGACATCTTTTACCTGAAGCTAGGAAAATGACCGAAAAATGAAAATGCTCAAAATCAAATTCTGAACTTACCAGGAGGTGCGCTTGGCTGAGGTGAGTAGCCTGGTGTGTTTGGATCTGAGAAAATCCAACTTTTGCTGCTCCAAATTTAATCTGCGAATTTCTGGACTGGTGCTTCTGGTTTTCTGGTACCTCTGGTACTCTGGTACTTCAAGTACTTCTGGTACATTGGCTTTCTGGTACTTTGTGAAACTAGGGTTTCAGTTTCTGGGAGATCTAGCCACTGAAAAGGTGTGCTGAGAGTGCCAAAGTAATCCTTGGGGGAGGGCGCACTTTTCTAGATGGTTTTAGGGCTGAAATACCTCACCAACAAAAAGCCCTAATTTGCATGTACGACAACAGTGACGTTTTTCACTCTTGTGAAAGATGCTCTTTTCAACTTGGCTCTGATACCATGTTAATGTTTAAGCCATTATTATAGTTCTTTGCATTTCAATAGATAACAACAACATAAGACAAGAGGATTGAGAAATACACAATCACAAGAGACACAACATTTATCTTGGGAAACCCTCTAGGGGAAGAAAACCCAGCAAAACTTCCTTATTATAGATAGCCAATACAATGCCAAGAGATAACTTAAACTAATGCAGAAGATCCTCTAATGCAAGTGAGGTGCTAGCCTAATGCAAGTGAGGTGTGTGTCTAAGTGAGGTGCTAGCCTCCTTATTTATACAAATCTGGCACGTGTGAAGTGTCTCTTCACTGGCAGGGACGACTTCTCAAACTGGGTGGTTATAACCACCTTTATTATATTTCGGGGCCTCTTGATATATTCTGGGGTTGACTTCTTCTTTTGCCTTTTACAATTACATTATGACCAATCCACAAAAGGGGATTTGGTCCTTATATAATAACCGACATGATCAATCCACAACGGGGATTGATCCAATGAATAATATATCAAAAAATAATAAGAATACACTTTGCAGTTACATTATTTTAACAACCTCCTCCCCCTCCAACTCATCAACATCATGCTCGAACCACTCAGGTGCCTCCTCCATGGCATGCTCCTCGGTCTCCACCCTCCATGGACTCGTGGTGTCAATCAAATCCAATACAATGGCATCCGTGTCAGATACTTTGTTTATTTGCTTCACCCACAACCTCAGATTGTAGTAGACATAGACCATGTCATTGAGGCGGTGGACATCTAACATGTATGAGGGACAATTTGTAATTAGAGGATGAATCATGATGTTCCATGGGCATAAATTAAAATTAATGAGATCATAAAGGATTAAAATTTTAATTTGAACATTTCTAACCTGTTGCGCTTCTTGGAGTGTATCTTTTCAAAGACACTCAATTACGCTCACACCCTGAAGAGCTGCAAGTTTGACTCAACACCCAAATGGCAAGTTTTTGCAATTCTGGGATGCTACTGCCATAGTTTGCCCACCAAACATCTATAGAAAATAAATGGAAAGGAAAGAGAACAAATTATATTCCCATTGAGTAACAAATATTTAATAGATAGAAAGGAAAGACATTGAAATTTGAAAGTTTGAAACAAATTGTAGCTTACCTGGCATCGTAGTGATCCTGTCTTGGATAGCCATCTCATACCCAAATGTCCCAACACTCAACTTATATATTTGAATTTGTTTGGAAATCTCCGAGCATTCAACAAGAGTCAATACCATCCTCTAAACACATTGGAAAAAATCCATCCATAACCTTTGCATCAAACCTAAATCGACATGCATAAGAGTATGCGAGGTTGAGGTAGAGCCCTGTTGCATGAATCAGACGATGGAGAGTGTTGTTCCATCACTCATCAATCACACTCCATATCTCGGCTCGTTTAGCGAATTCCTCTTCCCCCTTGTCCTCATAGTACCGATGGATAACTTCCTTGGCCCTATCCATGGCCTCATACAAGTAGCCCATTGCGAGCTTGTCACCATCAACCAAGCGAAGAACCTTTGCCAAGGGTTCACTGATAGCACACAACTCCTACACTCCCATCCAAAAACTCTAATCGTGTCTCACAAGTTGGGCTATGGCTTGCCCATCCACTTTAGTGCTATAGACACAAGAATTCCACTCATCTGAAAGAAACATCCTTTGCAACTCCAACATAGAATTATGGAGAGACTGAAGAGCAATGAAGCTTGTCGCAAAACACGTGATAGCAGGATGGACCAACTCCTTGTTCCCTGTGAATTGTCTCATGATTGTAAGAACACATGTATGATCATATATATATTTTGTAACACTCTTAGCCGACTCAACAATTTCCTTGATCCATGGAATTTTTCCCATGTCCTCTAGCATCGAATCAATGTTATGGGCAGCACAAGGAGTCCAATATAAGGTCCGATACCTCTCCATAAGCAACTTGCCAGTAGCAATATAATTAGCAACATTGTCCGTAATGACTTGGACAACGTATTGCTGGCCTAACTCCTGGATGAAGTTATCCAACAACTCACATAATAACTGTGCATCTTTAACATATGCAGAGGCATCAATAAATTTGATAAACATTGTCTTCCTGGGACAATTAACCAAGAAATTGAGAATGGACCTGCCCTTTCCATCTCTGTCCAACCATCTGACATAATAGTGCATCCTGTGATCTCCCATGATTCCCTCAGCTCGCCCAATCTCTTTGTGCAATCGGTTTTTTCCCCTTGAAGGAGAAGCCCTCTCAAGTCATTAAAAGAAGGTCCCTTGTATCCTGGACCAACAATAGCAACAACTTCAAACATGGAGTGGTAGAATGGGTTGTTCTTGGCAATGTTGAATGGTATTTGACATTCTCCTTTATCTTTCATTTTCATCCTTTTACTTAAATTTTTAACATTACCATTAATTGTTTCAGGATGTTTGAGAGTGGTTCCAACCTCATTTGACTTCATATGGAGAAAGTAGAATTTTAGCTCCTAGTCAAAATTCAATAGACTTAACGGTTTTCAGGATTTCAAGATTGGTAGAAATGCAATGTTTCCACTAGATTCTATCATGTATGATCCGAAATCGGATTCAGAAGCCCGTCAGGGCTTGAAAAATGCTCAAAAATGAAAGTGCTTGGAATCCGACGAAACCTGTGCCATTGCATCCGTCTCGTCTTCCTGATTCTGGTGGTATATTTACTTTGTCAAACGGAGTCCGTAT
The DNA here is from genome assembly GCA_009831015.1 of Picea engelmannii. NCBI lineage: Eukaryota > Viridiplantae > Streptophyta > Pinopsida > Pinales > Pinaceae > Picea > Picea engelmannii. The sequence goes on along the minus strand of ML776553.1, from coordinate 7,440,468 downwards.
GGAGAAGATATCACATTCTATCCGAAAAGTCAAAGAGGGAAAAAAAAAAAATTGCTAACTGTGCAGTCCGTACAGTTCGTACGGACGCTGACGTGGCATGTCCGTACAGATGACACGTGGTAGGTCCGTACGCTGACGTGGCAGGTCCGTACATGACACGTGGCGGCTCCAGATGATGACACGTGTCAGACAAATTTGGACTTTTGGACATACAGTTGGGCCAATCCCAAAGTGACACGTGTCACCATTGGAAGGGTGACACGTGGCATGGGTGACGTCAGCAGGCTGACGAGGCAAGATGACTGGACCGTACGGCGAGCTGACGTGGCGGGTGACGAAGCAGTACGACAGTTGACAAGTGGCCGGCACGTGGACCAATGTGCGACTGACACGTGGCAGTTTTCTGGTCAAATGATTGGGTGCCATGTGGCCCAATCACGGGCTGCCACGTGGCACCCCGGTATTGGTCTAATGGTTTCTTAATCAAAAGTTTTGTTGTCGACCGGATTCGAACCGGCGACCTCCTCCACCGACCAAGCGTTTTAACAAAGTCCCCGTGACCACTGCGCCACGCGTTGGTTCTTGTTATAGGTGCGGGTTTCAATGTATTTGAAATCGAATGTGGTAATGGTTCGGGTCGCGACCGGGCCGGGGCTTAGCCCTAGCCCTTGGTCGCGCGCCGTGTTATATAGAACCATGGTATAACATATATGTATGAGCGCGGATGAACGGCACGGGAGTATATGGTGATTAGCCCTTGGTCCACGGGCATGTACCACAGAACCGGGGCCTTAACCCCAAACAGAGCGCGAGAGTCACGGTTATATTTTGTTGGTTTTAAAATATGGTTTTTAAAACGGTTTAAATTTGGTTAGACCTTTTCCATATTGGCACTCAGTCACATGGACGGATATGACCGTGAACAAGATGGGCGCGCCCAGGACTAGGGGGCTAGTGCCTGAATTAGTTCAAAAATGGGTATTATAACTATATTATATAGTTAAAAGTGGGTTTTTTAACCACTTTTTGTTATTTTTAATGTAATTACTCCATTTTTGGGAGTTATTGGGCAGTTTTGGAGCCTAAATTCGTGGAGGAAGTTGGAAATGGACAACTAACTTCCCAACTATATAACCCAGGCCTGTTTGAGGTCATGGGGACAGCTTTGAGGGCATTCAGAGCAGAATGATGCTGAGGAGAAGCCAAGCTAAAGCCAGTTTGAGGCAGAGGAGCTGTTGAGGAGGAGACGCTGTCGGATCATTTCTGAGAGCTCCGGACGTCCGTTTTGCGTGCCGTTTCTTTTGCATGGTTCTAGAGATCTGGGCGAACATGACCAGATCAGTCTTGTAGCCATTTGGCATTGCAGTGATGTATTTTTGAGCTTTCGAACAGAAATAAAGAAGCCTCCCTCACAGAGAAAAGGCCCGGAGACGTAGGCAAGGTTGTGCCGAACTCCGTTATCAATCTGCGTGTTATGGTTTGCTGTCTTTTATTGCATTTCAGATCTGCACATATGTATATGGCTGTTATAATTCCTCTTCTTTTCTCATTCCTTCACTAAGTTTTTCAAATGGTTAATTAACGCATGCAAATTAAAACTTAACCATAAGTCATTAAAAGATCCGGCGGATCAATGTATGAGGGCATGGAACTGACATTTAATCAAGGGCACCAAGCCCTTTATGTACTGAAGATTTTCGAGGCACCAAAGTATGTTAACAGAGGTCTGTCTTTGACATGCTGTTGTGCACTATTTTCAAGGTGTTTCAAGCTGTTTTGTCTCACTGTTTCTGGACAGTTAACTTGCTGTCCCAAACAATCAACTCAAGACTTTCTCACAGGCTGCTACAGGACTGTTTTAGAATAGTAGCACAGTCTTATAATTCTCCCTTGGAAAAACTTCCTTTAGTCATGTGATTTGATGCCCATTTGAGACCTCTCTTGCATGGGTTAAATGTATGGTTTAGGCTGCCATTATTATTAGCACATGCATATAACTCAAAACATCAAATGCCCTCTTAGGATCTTTAACAACCTACCACTGAAATGCTAACAAAACATGACAAATAAACACATAAGTTTTTGGTCAACATGACCCTAGAAAAACTCGCACGGGGAAAACCAGTTTGGAGTAGAATTTTATTATGAAGATCTGAAAGCAAAAACAATACAACAAATACATGCACAAAGGAACTTGATTCACTCCTCACAAGTTTGGCATGGGTTTCTTCCTTGAAGTGCATCCCCCTTCTTGGGATTTGCGACCTTCACATTTGCTGCCTACTAGCTTGGGTTATGGTGCCTCTTATGAGCTTACCTTGAAGCTTTTGCTGAAGTAATAGATGAGTGCGCCCCCTTTTCTCTTTGGTGCGCCCTACCTCCTCTTCAACACTTGCGCCCTATTCCAATAGTGCGCCCAATAGCTTCAACTACGCCTCCTCCAAAGATGCGCCCCTATACCAAGCACAATGTGCCCTTTCCAAGCTTGGAACTCAAGCTCTCATGGTGCACCCTCCTTCTCTTTGCCTTTTCTCCACAAAAACCTCTTCTCCTCTCTTCCTCACTTCACTCAACTCTCTCAAGTGAAGAATGAATCTCATCCTTACCCTTTTGCCTCCTTCAGCCTCTCTTTGGCCAAACCTAAAAGACCAATGGCCTAGATTCAATATAGCCATATCTAATCAATGGGTGAGATTTAATCTATAAAATCTCACTTAGAAAATCCACTTTCTCAAGTTTGCTTAATTTGCTTTATGTCTATTAATTCCCCACAAAGTGAATTAATTGTCACTTTATGACTTAAGTGACATATTTCACTTTTGACTTAAATCTCCTAAGTCAAAGTGAAATTAGAACATAAAGAAATTATTAAGGGTAATAGTCTTCCCCTTTGTGTTTAGAGACTCACAAACACAAGGGGACCACTTTCCAAGGTACCCAAATCTCAACATGTACCTCGATGTTGGTGGCATTGACTGTTGAACTCTTCTGTCACGACCCTAGTAAAAATGTACCCTTTACTCAAGTATAAACTCTTCTATTGAACTCTTCTCTTTATCATCGTGTCAAGTGACTTAATGGTGTATGTGCACACCAACCTCTGTCTTATATGTAGGCACTGGGCAGAGAGAAGAGTGGTTGAAGGGAAAGACAAAGATGTGGGATGTGTTTCCTGATGAAATGGGTTTGGACAACAGTGTTGAGTTGGCAATGTCATAATTTATGTTAGTAAGTTAGTAGTTACTAAGTTAGTACTAGTTGTATGATTGAATTTGTATCATCATCATGTAAATGTTTACAGTTTAATTGTCTCATTTTTGTATGTGTAATTCATAATATATATATATATATTGTCCTCCGTGTCCTGTTTGCGGGGGTCCCCGTGCATGTGTCGGATACTTGTATTTCCGTGCGCTCCATGTCCCGTGACCCCGTGTCAGGTGACTTAGTACCAAACATTTCCATACCACATAACTTGCAATTCAACCTCATTCTGTTATGGCCATCATAAGGTATACCATACTCCCACATTGGGTCCAATGGTTTTGGCATTTTGAAATGTGTGGATCACTGATTAAATTTGTAAACCTATTGGACAAAAAAAATGGAGGAAATTTAGAATCTAAATCCACAAAAAAACTTCAAAAATGCTACAATTAAACTGCCATACCTACATAATTGTTAAATCCTCCATTAAAAAGGGGCAAAACAAGTTATATTTAATGGATATGCAAACTCTATACTAAATCTTGAAAAACAAAGAAAACGAGGGCATAATTTTGTTTACATACCTGGTTCAATGGATACTTACTTACTTGATGGCACCGAAAACTATGGATTTTTCCTTGTTTGCTTGATGGGAAATGGTTACAACACTATTAGAGCTCAAACCCCACATTTGCAAAATTAGGAAATAAAATCCCAAAACTGGTTTTATAAGCCAAAAGGTGCGCGGAAACTTAGCAGGCCGAGAATTTCATTCGACTCGCGATATTATCGGCAATTTCTCGGGGGAATTTCTCGCGATAATTTCCTGCGATATTATCGGCAAGCTTCTGTTTGACGATATTATCGTGATAAATCCGATAATATCGCGATGAGTGTATCACTGGTTAGTACCTCAATACTAGATTACTGGACCAAATTTTATAATACCAGCCATGAAGAGCTGAGGCATTTGCATATTTCATGATTTTCTTCTGAGTTAATGCAGAACTAAGTCAAGCTTGGTCATATTAAGTTGAATCTATAGTTTTCCTTGGGCAGATTGTAGTTTTAAGCAGGAATATAAATCTACTCAGGAATTATATAAATGGACATTTCATTGGCTAATTAATAATAGTTTATTCTTCATGATTCACCTATCTTTCATTCTATCTTGTTTTGAGAACCAATTTGAGATTATATGCATATGGTTTTAATCACGTATTTTCCTCTGAATTCGAATATGCATACTTGTCTTGTTGGAGTATACGTTACGTCAGACCTGGTTATTACCACAGCTACAAGCATACTGCAACAACTTTCTATGAAGAAGTTACAGATCAAAATATTGATGTGTAGCAGAATGAAGCAACATGTGTACCATATGCATTACAATGATGTTACCATCAATATCTGTCATCTTTTGTGAAGAGCGGTCTACAGACTGGAAGGATTTTGAGGGATGTTGCTAAACTAGTGCACATGAACCATCAATGAGAAATTAACTTGCTATTCTTAAAAAAAACTCAGTTCTCTCATGAAACTTATGATGGAAAATATCAACAACAAAAAAAATCTATGTGAGGAAGAGGGTATTTACCTTTAATGAGGACTTTATTAATGCTCTATTGTATGTACTATGCACACATTCATTCAAATCCATTTCCCTTTTGCACATGATGTAATCAAGGGCGGAATAAGTTCCTGGCCATTATAAGCAAATAAGTGGATGCAGCAACAACAATATCAGAGATGCCTACAAACAATGCTGGAAGTTTGTTATGACGAAGATGGCACGGCCGTAAGTATTTGATGGAAGAATTTTCACCAACTCAACCAAGGTTCAAGTCATGGACAGATAACTAGATGAGAAAATATCAATATAAAAAATTAAAATAAAAATTACTATTCTGTCAAAGCTACCCAAGACTTGCACCTGGGTCCAACTACTAGAACATGTCTTTGGAGAATTGAACGTTGGTCTAACATGCCACCATGTTTTTTGGTATGTATCAACATGAGTTTTCAGAAATGTCAAATGGAACCTTAAGTGAATTAATAGCAGCTGTCTTCAAACTTTGTCACCAGTTTAAAGGACAAGATGTGAAAGGGTGTTATGTAGATTTATAATCAATTATGAATCTCCCTTTTAAAGTACTGATGACTGTCACCAGAATATTCTTTTATAGATCTAGTTGTACTCTGAATACAGAGGGTTTCCAATGTGAATAAGTCACCATCAACCAGATTTCAAATGTACACTACAACTAGTAAATGCTAGAAAATTGCAAAGGTATCTTCCAGTATAAAGTTTATACTCACAAAATTTAAATCTGCCCTTAAAAGATGTTGTAATATAACTTACTTTGCAGATTTACAAAGCAGGTTTAAGTCTGGCCTTCTATAGATTTATAATAGGAAACACAACCAGACTTGAAAGGAACAGATATGGAGTAAGAATTCTTGGTAAATTCCAGATCTGTAGATCAGTCAAATAGTGAGTTTAAGTACAGATTTTTAATGGTTGCAAGGTGGTACCAGTGCCTCATAAACTCTTTGAGCATATGGGGTCAAATGAGGATCATTGGAAGAACTCTTTTAATATGTAATAATGACGAAAAATCAACAAATTGTAGGTCTAAATCCAATCTTTCTTCGATGCCTTACACTTCAGAAAATTAAAAAGGGCAATCACTAGAGAAGATAATATCCAACAACTATGGGTTTTGTATCTATATATAACACTTTTATCATGCATGAAAACTAATGTAAAGTGACATGCAATGACACAAAATCTCCAATGGCAAGCACAAAATAAAGGAATTGTATTACCTGGATTAGCATCCCATAGAAGTCATTACACCGAGCTTCTGTAGGCAGAGTCATGAGATGCTTCAGTTGCTGCACCTTGAGAAAGCCTGATTTAGTTTTGAAATGACAGTATCGCATTTTTGTGTATACCATTCTTTTCCATATGGAAATTGGATTTATCTGGAGAAAGTTACAGCTTCATGAACACAGTGTACTCTTTTAAAGTGACGATTCAAAATTTACTGGCTCTGATGCCATATGTAACACCCAAAACCATATATTGTATGAAGTAAACATTTTGTCACTGATGACATAGAATCTTGATATTATCACAATAACGTGCAATGTAGTTTTATTCAAGTAGATACCACAAGTGAATGATATTTCAACTTAACAGAAGTTGTCATTTGAGTTCTCAATAAACAGTAAATCAGATTTTTACAACAGCAAGTCAGTAACATCAAGAAATCAGTTTAGTGGATTCTTACCTGAACCATCACAAATAAACCAACGATAGATTTTAGGCCTGATTACCCATCAGATGCCAATAATTAATTACAATAATGTAAATAATGTAAACATTATTGTAATCAACTTCACAGATGTTTACATTACAAGATGTTTACATTATTGATGTCATCCGATGTCAATAATGTAAACATCTGTGAAGTGCGAAGAAACACCACCAATAATGTCAATGGGTCCTAAGGTACAAGCACAACCTGACACTGTGAAAGATGTTCTGAAGTTGAACAGTGACAAGGATCATCCAATCAAGGCCCAATGATGCTCAGCTTTGTTGGATGCGAAATAACCGCCAATTGTTGATGATTGTAGCTTGATGAGCCATCATCCAGATCGTTCACCTCTGGACTGAGTTGAGACATCTGTGAGAGCCCATGTGTTGGGTGTGCCCATGTGATGGGTGTACGTCAGACTCTAGACTGAGTTGTGATGACGTGTGGTCTCTTGTCTACTCCTCTAGATTGAGTTGAGATGACTTGAGATGGTCTCCTACCTTGTACTCCACTGGATTGAGTTGAGTCAGCTTGATATGGTCTCCTGCCTTGCACTCCTATGGACTTGGTTGAGTCGGCTTGAGATGGTTCTCCAGATGGTACTCTTGTGGACTCAGTTGAGTGTGACGTCCTTGTGGGTTCGAACAGGTGGACGTGTCCCAAGTGGCTGAGCACTAGAGGATGTGTGAATCCCTTGCTATATTGTCTGAGAGTAAGATTTGTTGTAACCCTAATTATGTTGTGAAGGGTACAAGTTGACCGCACCATGAGAAAGATAATTAATATTGTGTAAAGATTAATTATATTATTGAGTTAAAGAGGTCGGCCCTATTGTGCCAATAGACACACCTATTGCTGTGTTAGTTCTTGTATAAATAGGAGTAGATCCCCATTGTGGATCTCACTCACTAACTTGTCATCTCAGAATTTCAGGCCTACTTGTATGGCTAAAGTGCACACCTCTCTTGGGCGATAGTTCCAAGGTTGTAGAGCACCCTCTTGTGTGCATCTAGTGTTTATGGTGTGGGGGATCTTCTCTTGACTCTATAGCAAAGGATTGTTGGGTTTTTCCCCTTGATTGAGAAGGATTTTCCTAGGATAAACTCTTGTGTTCTTATGCATGGTTGTTCTTCTTGTGATCTTGGTTATTGCAACACTTGTGTATGGTATTTCTGCATTGTTTATGGTTCAAGTACATGCTAAGTTGAAATAAACCACATGTGCATGAGCTAAGCATTAAAATTCAACACCAATGAGACTAACGGCTACTAAGGTGCTCTACTTCTGGGTGATCTGTAGATAATGTGTTGAAGTCGATACAAGATGACCTGCTGAATAGAAGAGCAATGATGCCTCTCTTCCCTCAGCTCGAAGTGATAACTCAAGAAGATCAAGATGAAAGAACCAGGTACCATATCGCTATGTTGGACGGGGGATGACTGACTCAAAGCAGAAGACTGAATGATCAGAGATGAGGAGACAAGACATAAGATGACTCAAGACACTCCTATGTCTCATCAAACTACCCATCCTAAAGGTTTAATGCTTCGGGAACAATGACAAACGGGACCCCCATCCAACCTCACTCTAATGATAGACACAAAGGCTCGGCATGTAAAAAGGTGGACCTTGAAATTTTGACCCAGTAATAACATTTATGGACAACCATTTATTCAAGAAACGAAAGATGCACAAGACTCAACCACATGTTGATATGACTAGGGAAATCAACGATACTTATGGAAAGACTTGAGAAGTAAATACTGAAGGGAAAAAACACTACAAGGAAAGTGTAGATTACTGTGATAAAATTGTAAAAAATCAGCAGGAAGGAAATACTGAAAAGACAATGCTGAAAGGAAAGACAAGTACCCTAAACCCAAAAATTTTACCTCAAAGTTGCCATGACTAGATCATAATACTCAAAAGACCAATGTAACCATGCAGCCAGATGATCGGTCGAACGATAAAGGTTAGCACGGTCAACCTTCCAAGGGGACCAACCATGAAATCTCATATGACCCAAAGTCACCTTGAAGTACTTGTTGGTGGAGCCATAACTGAAGGGTGCCAGTTGACTGAAGGCTGGTTGGGAATTAGAACATGGTATTTTAACGGTAACAAGCATGAATGCATGAGAGTTGAAACTCTTGGCATCTACCTGTTGAAATACCTCCATCACTCTGAGCTCAACCGAGTCATGGTGTACTCTGATATCCAAGCTCTGATCAATCTCAGGTTTTTGAAGAACAACTTCGGGATGTGGAACTATAAGCAATGTATGAGGGACATCATCCTCTAGTTGAACCAAAAGTGGCTCCTCCTACTGTAATGGTATCCAATCTAGCTGTCCCTGAACCACTGTTGTGATAGGCAAGGATGAAGCCTCTACTAAGATGGGCACAGATGAAATCCCCTATTGAATGATCTCTACTTGGTTAACCTGTGGTTCCTCCTCTTGAAACTTTTCATCCTCTTGAAGTCTTTCATCTTCGCTAATGGGAGGAAACCATGAACACTCTAGTGTAATCACATCTTCACCTTCATCTTCATGGAACTCAACCTGTGACTCAATTGGTGTAGCTATTGGCTCTGGATCATCTAAAATTGAGCTATCGCCCTTCTGCACTGGTTGGTCTGAGACATAGATCCGAGGGAGTTCACAAGCTGCAAGATGATTTCTTTCTAACTTGATAGCGGCAACTTGCGCTTCCTCCAATATTTGAGGGTCTTCATTCCTGAGAAAAACACCAAAAATACCATCAAATGCCTCAAGATAAAAAATCAAAGCGACATCTTCATTAGACCTTACTCTATAAGTAATTTGATTGTAAAAGTTGGAAAAACGGGCGTTAAATTGGAAAATAGTTTCACTTTCATGCTTTTTAATAATTGAAAAAAATGTGCAAAACGAGAAAATGTCCCGTTTATTTTCCCATCTATCGATGAATTTCTCTTGGAAGGAATCCCATCCATCAATGGAAGCATCGGGAAGGGACTTGTACCATGCTTGTGCCTCCCCCTCGAGGGTTGACACAAACATGCTCATGTTCCACATTAAAATCCCACACCACTTGTAAAAATTTATCCAAGTGATCGTTAACTGATTCTCCCAACCTTCCTGAAAACAAAGGTATGCGTTTAAGCCACTTACATGCAGGAAAGTCATGAGGATAATCTGGGAATGCAACAAAACTTAGTGGGTCAAAAGCAGAGAATCTCCACCTTACTATTGGTCTCACATTTGCATCCATATTTTTAGTCTTAGATAGAAAAAGGCATAGCTACTAGCTCGAAATGAAAATAAAATAAAGATGAAGTAGTGCTCGTCGAAAAGAACTTACCTAAGAACTCAATATGCTTACCCAATTTGAGAAGAGTTCTTGGCAAAAGAAAAGTCTTGTTCCAGAAAAAGGTATTAAAGTTTGTTGAAGCTCGGAACTTGACCTTGTGAGGGAATCGAAACTGAAAGATATTCTTGTGTAAGTCCCTTGTGGAGTCGTCCCTGGATACTGTGGAGTCGTCGGCTGCGTTAGAAAAAATAAACAAATTAAAGTAAAAGCTCATCGATGTCGTTTACCAAGTCTTGTGTTCCCCGACAACGATGCTGATTTGTTAGGACAAATTTCTACCGTCCAATCTGATCTGATAAACCTGTTATGACAATAGTAAAAACTTGGCTAATTATAGGAGAACTAGCCCCAAATGTGACGGGCTAAACCCCCCTCCGTTCGGTTGCTAGCCTTTGGGGGGAGTCCCTGGGCATAATGAAGCACCCTTGTGGCTGATTTAAGGCCTGAAAATTAAAAAATCAGCGAGCTGTTTTACCTTGGATAGCGTGTAAAGCAGTCTAAAAACGGTGGAAAAGGTTGATCTAACACACTTGGAGCGAACCTGTAGAGTTAGCACAATGATAATAGAATGGAAAAAGAAAAGAAAACTACTCAAAGGATTGATACCATCACAGTAAGTAGTTCAGAAATGACATATCAGATTTTGCAAATTCAATACCATACCGTCAAGAAGAGAGGTTCGAACAATAAACACAAGCTTCTTTATTGATCCAGCTTTACAAGAGGGTTGGTTGTGCCACAGTTGGCAAGCTCAGAATCAATACAATGACTACTTTGCTCAATGACACGCCACTAGACACAAGAGAGAGAGAGAGAGAGGGGGAGAGAGAGAGAGACTATGCTGTTGCTACTAAGAACCGACGAAATAACCAATGGCAAGCCTCCAATAAATAGCTAGCGAGGGTGCAAATCCCAAGAGGATAAAAAGGACGCATGAGAGGCTAAGAATAGGTACTAGGCGCATGTGAAAAAGGAAAAAGCAGAGTATGAGTTTAGAATGGGCGCATAGGTGCATGAGAGGGCCAAGAATAGATGCAAGTCTGACAGAGTGAGACATGCTGACAATTAACTGAAGCATGGGTTCATATGTGTGAGAGTGAGAAAGGCGCCCAAGTCTAAAGGGGTAGGTGAAGGCTATATTTAACTGCCAACACATGAGTGACGTATGTGGCACTCTGGCGCAACCTGGGTCACCCTGTAGTGAAACATCCTGCTAGCCAAATGAACTCCTGGATCCCATGGCAAACTTGGAAGTTTATCACTTCCAATCTCCTCTAACTGCTCCTGTGTGGGACTTGTTATCTCACAGTTTGTAGTTAGGATAAAAGCTAGATATGAAGAGGGAAACTGGCGTAACTGGAACCAATCCCACCCAATGTCACCTCAATGGGATGGTTCTTTCTGTTTAGGGAGGTAAGGCCCAGGGGAGACATCCTCGGTGACCTGGGGTTTTGAGAAAGGCAAAGGATTGTAAAACAAAGATAAATTTCCCCCCTCACAAGTCACCACCTAGCAGATAGTTTGGCTAATAGCCGATAATAAAGTATAACCAAAAAGAGATGCACCTGCCTGAAACAAAGCAACAAGAACATTGATATATGCAAGCTTACTCACTTGGTTAGTACTTCATATAATAATGACTATCTGATACATATATAAGCAATTGAAAAAAGTATTGACGAAGTCAATGTTTATGAAATAACAATGATAATAAATGTCACTTCTTCAATAAATGTTGAGAAAACATGGCATCCAATGTAACAATCAACACTTCATTCAAGTAATGCCCTAAAATTAACCATTCAATTGCTCAAAAGTGAAACGTTAGCTGCACAATGATGTTTATAGCAAAAGATGATGGCAACACTTAGTTAGTAGGGTTAGTCCTAGGCTAGGCTTAGAATAGTTAGGGTTTCATTCAAAGTATTGAGAGTGGTTTTGATCATAATACTCACAGGCTAGGTCTTAGATCGGTGCGTTTCCTAGGGTTTGTTATCGCACGGTTTGTAGGAAAGGGCCAAGGGGCTTTGAAACCGGCGTAACAGGAGCTTCCCCACCCACTGTCACCTTGATGGGGAGCTCTTTCTATTTAGGAGGGCAAGTCCAAGGGAGACGTCCCTAAGTCAATCTGGATAAAGGAAGGTTGAAGGATAAGGCCAAGTCAAGGAGAAACCCTTCCACAGATTGATGCCCAAGATAGTCACAAGAACCACTGCTGAAGCACATGTTTGCGAGACAAAACAGAGACAACTAGGATATATGCTTGCAATGGGTTAGTACTTCACAAAATGAATGACTATCTTCTATTCAATATATGAGCAATAAATAATGCTATTATTGACGAAGTCAATGATGGCTAAATAAGCAAAGACTTATAATCACTTCTCAATAAAAGCATAAAGGACAAATAGCATTCAATGTGATCAATTCAAACCATGTATCAAAATATCAATGCAATAGATCAAGCTCATGTAACAATACTGCCACGTCACTATGTAGTGCTTCTGCAATGTGATGACGTGGGCTTTCAACAATAGACCAAACCAATGACAATGAGTGAAACGTTTGATCAAAATAGCTTAGGACAACAAGTATCAACTCAATGCCAATCAAAAGAGCTGCTAACAATCACAGCGTTGTAGGTATAATGGAGTATGACGTCAGCCCTATGATAATGTTGCTGCAGT
>ML776553.1:7401705-7414851 GCA_009831015.1 Picea engelmannii | reverse complement strand
AATAAACGCGACAAAGGACTGCAAAGTTTGTATTATGATATCTCTGTGGATTACAAAATGGCCAAATGCGGCTGAATAACTGACAATACTCGACTAGATCAACATACAAAGGATCTTAGCCGGAATATAAATAAGCAACTGCGACTTGAATAAAATAACAACTCGGCTAGATCAAAAGACAAAAGGATCTTAGTCGGAATATAAATAAGCAACTAAAAGATAATACCCGGAATATGGGAGCATTGCGGAATCAATGAAGAATGATGGAAGACCTGGATGATCTTCCCGGTGACTAGGGTGTGTCTTTCAACACCGAAATCAGCCAACTGGTTTCTTCCTCATGGAATACACTGAACTATCTCTCCTGAGATGCGCCTCTTCTCCTCAATGACAAATCATAATCTGCATAATGATGAATTAGGTCGTTGACCGTTCCTTTATAGCTTTCCAAAACCCTAAATCCCTGCTGAAACCCTAATTCATTGTTGACTTCCAAAATCCTAAATCACTGTTGAAACCCTAATTCACTGTTGACTTCTTCCCTCCAAGTGACTTTTTCTTTATTTTATTATTCCTTGATTAAATCACTTAATTAATTAATTAATTAACCAATTTACCTCTAAAAAGTGATTTATCCATCCTTATGGCTTCTCCAGCCACTGAAAGTCACTTCTCACCATCTTATCCTGTAGTGCTCTTCTTCCCAATTCCGATGAGCTATCACACTAAGAGGTTTCTCCAAGTAATATGCCCATTATGACCTTCTTAGTGAATTTAATTAAGAAATGACCCATAATAACTCAAAATTACGGAAATCGTCGAAATGCAACGAAACCAAAGCCAAGCTATGCGGAATGCATCCTGATGATGAACAATGCAAGTCGGGCCCAAATAAACCCCCTTAGTATCTCCCGATCTCTCTGTCACCCCTATTTGGCTACTCGGGTAGGCATAACACTCTGAAATGTTGTAATGTTATAATGTCCCAAAATGGGGACATTACATGAGGTGTATGAAAGATGATATACCCCTATCTTCACAACAACTCTTAAACCTTTGAATCAAACCCTAACTACTAACCCTAGCTTAGAAACTAACTAACTAACCTACTGCTGCCGTCATCTCTAGCTATTAGTATCATTTGTGCAGCTAACGTTTCCCATATAAGAAATTGAATGATGTTTTAAAGGCATTAATTGAATGAAGTGTTGATTGTTGCCTTGAATGCCACGTTTTTCTTAGCATTTGTTGAAGAAGTGACGTTGTATATCATTGTTATTTTATAAACATTGACTTCGTCAATATTTATTATCCAATTGCTTATGTGTGTATCAGATAGTCATTGATTTATATGAAGTACTAACCAAGTGAGAAAGCTTGCATATATCAGTTTCTTGTTGCTTTGTCTCAGGCAGGTGCATCTTTTTTTTTTGGTTATACTTTATTATTGGCTGTTAGCCGGACTATCTGCTCTGTGGTGACTTGTGAGGGGGAAACTTATCCTTGTCTTATAATCCTTTGCCTTCTCAAAATCCCAGGTCACCGGGGACGTCTCCCTTGAGCCTTAACTCCCTAAACAGAGAGAACCATCCCATTGAGGTGACATTGGGTGGGATTGGTTCCAGTTACGCCAGTTTGCCTCTTCAATCTCTAGCCTTTTATCCTTGCTACAAACTGTGCGATAACAGGACTGATCACTGTCAGAAGTCCTCTGTGCTCATCTGCTATCACCTGGCCTATGATGCTCACCATCACGCACCAAGTCTCAACTGGATGCCTATGACGATCCACCTCTATCCGGCTAGATGCCATAAAAACACTCATGTTAGGTGGTCTCGGCCTAGCCACTCCCATGTCCTCAGCCACTGCCTATCCCTCCTCATGTTGTTGTCTATGATAAAAGTGTCAGGAAAGGCTAACATAAACATCTGCAACTGACTGTAGGACTAGAAGATATCACATGATTTGGTCAATCCCAAGGATTCGACCAGAAGCTCGTCCATTGGTATCCATGATAAATACTCTCCTGTGGTCATCACCGAATCCCAACCATCTAGTACAACCGGAAGTAACTCCTCCAACTGCTGGTCAACCAACCTCCATCTCTCATCTCCCATGCAACTGCTGATACGGTGAAGGTGATCTCTCATGACTAGGTGCTGCTGCAAAGGAGTGACATCTGCATGCTCACCTAGGTGTGTCTCCTCCCTGCAAGGCAATATACCCCTCTGAATCCCTCCATACATCTCGGCATGTCTTTGTGAGCTATCACTCACCACTGTATGCTCCGACATACTCATGTCGTCTCCCGCATACTCATGCTGCATCGTAGATCCTGGGTGTCCTACTGGATCCACCTCTACATCAAGGTCAACCACTCCCAGAATACAAATGGAAGTGCCTTCAAAGCTGCCTCGCATACGTGAGTGCTCGACTGTCTCAAAGATCCTCGTGGAGGGTGGCTCCTCCGCCTCCGGATCATAACTCTCCATACACACCAGTGATCCTGGGTATGCCTCATGCTCCTCTCCCAACTGGTGCTCCTCTACTAGACCACCAAAATCCTCTAGCAACGTGACTACATGATATATCTGAATGTCCATTAGGATAGATGAAGTGGATCTCTGACAAATCTCCTCAAAAAGCTCCTCTGATCTGGACTCTGATTCTTGAAGGGCCGTCTGTGTGCCCCTCAAGAATCCTTGAGTGCTCTCCAACTCCTGAGTGAGTCGGTCCACCTCCAACTCCTGCTCTCCAAGGCCCTGTGATACATCTCGCCAATCCCCAATAGGTAGTCCCTGTCTGTCAACAACTGCTGGTAGTCGGTCCTCATCATAAACACTCTCTCCCTGAGAGTATGAAGGTCATCCATGGAAAATCCCTCATCTGCACTACCATGTGCCACTGATGCCCTCCAACAGTAATCGGTCAACAATGCATGTGTGTCATCAAAACGCCTAGTGGCTGCCATGAGCATATCCTCACTGACTCTCAATTGTGCTGCTAAGTGGTGTGACTCCTGATCACAGTCATGCTGAGGTGCCCCCTCACGTCTCACTGCTAGTGCCATCACTGGAATCCCCAACAACACTCTCTGCAGAAGATAAAGTGCTGAATTGCCCACTGTCTACTGTGCCATTGGGTCCTCCCTTATGCCACTGCACCTCATCACTAGCACTAGATACTATCTCCCTGTGAATCACACTGTATCCTTTATGAGCAGCTGTATCCTCCTGTGCACTCACCCTGCTACTATCATCTGCGCTTGGATCCCATATAGATGTGTCCAGACACCTGCTATGGTCATCCTGACTAATAAAGAGTGCATCCTCACCAATGCAAGCCGATCCTGGAAGTAAGTGCCCCCTCAACCTGTCAGTCTCCACCATCTGCTCAACTAATGGAGTCTCCAAAAGCTGTGACTCAATCTTCTCATGCTGATCTATATGTTTAAGGTCAACTGTCTATACGTCCTGTATCTCCTCCTGGATTTGTGGATCTACATGTCCATGGTGTGCATCCCTCTCCTCATGCTGATCTGTATGTGTAAGGTCAACTGTCTGTACGTTCTGTATCTCCTCCTGGATCTGTGGATCTACATGTCCACGGTGTGCATCCCTCACGTACAACTCCTCTATGCTACTACTATCCCCATGTGATGAGTCTGTCGTAGGTGTCTGGAAAGATGACAGATGTGTCATGGTCACCATAGGGTGCTCGTCATCTCTAGGTGCTAACACGTGTTAATCCTCACTAGTGTCACCACTCTGCTGAGGTGTAAGGTCATCATTGGTATGTGATATGTCTGCTGAAACACTGGTGCTATCACCCAGTTCATCCAACTGTCCCTCCAATGTGCAAGGGTCGCTATCCTCCTCAAGTGCGCAGGAATCACTAGCCTTTGTGCAAGAGTCACTATCATCATCAGAGTGCTCCAAATAAGCATCTATCCTTCCATCCTCGCATACCTCATTATCACTATCATAGTGCACCTCAATAATATGCTTCTTACCCTTATCCCTACACCCATGATCTGGTTCCCAAGGCACCTTGCAACTGTAGCAAAGTTGCGTGCTCCTAATGGGTGTGGGGTTACTTTGTGCTTCCTTCCATCTAGCTACTATAGCTCTCTTTCTCTTTGTTGCTTCGACCCAATGTGCAACCTCATTTTTGCTCCATATAAGATTTCTTAAGGCTACATACTGTTGGAAGGTTATTTGAGCCCTAGTTCCCTCACTAAGGGCGTAATATTCCTCCTCACAGAATACCATCTCTCTAGCAAAGTATCTCTTATCCATTTCTTCCCAACTATCCATTTATCCCTATGAGAGACCCCTCAGGCTAGCAGGAGTTTAAGATCTGATACCACTGTAATGTTCCCAAGCCAATATGCCAGGAACATCATGGTTTGGGTGTATTTTTAAACTTTTACTAGTTGTGGCATTTCGTTAAACACTTGGTTTATTGTGATCCTTTAGGTTGCGCTTAGGGTTATATTGATGATTTATATGTGTGTTTGCAACAACAGATAAGAAGATAAAGCCATGAAACATACCTCAACCATATGTAAGACCACAATGCAATAGACAACCCAACAATGATTCAGATCTGCTCTTTATTCATAATAATAAGAACCTGCTACAATGAGGAGGCCGATCTGGAATGCTCAACAGATGGCTCCAATAACAAAATAGAAGCTGCTACAAAATGCTCCAATAAAAGACTACAAGCCTCCAAAGGTTGAATAACAATGAAGACCAATACAAGAATGAGATATGACCGTATGAAGTACCAAACCCTCAAGCTGGAAGATGCCATGCCCTGCTGGAACATTGAATAGCCTCAACAATTTGGCCCTGCTGCCGAAGATGTCCAAACCCCTAGTAAATATGCCAAACAGTAGATTGGGTGAATGCAAGAACAACCCAGGTGCTCAAATCTCCAAGATCCCTCCCAAACTCATGGATCTAACTCTCCTCCAAGGAATGGTGCGCCCCCCTGGATGCTTGAAACCCTAGATAATTTGACCTCCCTTCTAGATGCCTCCACATGCTCCACAAAACCGCTAGAATGATAAATCGGGACACGACAAGGAAAACCCAAATGCTCAAATCAACGAAAGACCTGCTAGACCCTTGGATCTAGCCACCCTCCAAAGAATGGTGCTCCCTCCTCTTGGGAAATCGTCCCACTCTCAATGCAAATCAATCCTCCATCAAAATACCTCCGAAAGCAACCAAGAATGGCACTATGACACCTGCAAAAGAAACCCAATACTTGGAATTTCCAAAATCTCTTCTCAACCAAAACGAATGAGTCTAACTCCACAAGTGCGCCCCCCTTGTTGGAAAACTCCCAATGTGTTAATGTTTAAGCCATTATTATAGTTCTTTGCATTTCAACAGATAACAATAACATAATACAAGATCATTGAGAAATACACAATCACAAAAGACACAACATTTATCTTGGGAAACCCTCTAGGGGAAGAAAACCCAGCAAAACTTCCTTATTATAGATAACCAATACAATGGCAAGAGATAACTCAAACTAATACAGAAGATCCTCTCCCAAAGATGCGCCACTCTCTCTCCTTCTTCTCTAACTGTAGTTCTGAAACTTGTCTCTCAATGAGCAAGTGAGTTGTGTGTCTAAGTGAGGCACTAGCCTCCTTATTTATATTAGACTGGCACGTGTGAAGTGTCTCTTCACTGGCAAGGTCGACTTCTCCAACTGGGTGGTTATAACCACCTTTATTATATTTCGGGGCCTCTTGATATATTCTAGGGCTGACTTCTTCTTTTGCCTTTTACAATTACATTATAACCAATCCGCGATTTGGTCCTTTTACAATAGCCGACATGATCAATCCACAATGGGGATTGATCCAATGAATAATATATCAAATAATAATAAGAATACACTTTGCAGTTACATTATTTTAACACTCCCCCTTAACAAGAAGGGTATTCTTCAACAACATCAGGCGAGAGAGAGAGGACAACATCATCAACAACATCAAGTGGGTGAGAGGACAACATCATTAATATCATCTTGGAACACTGACTGGAGTATCTATAAATCATCGGAAGTTTTCTTCATCGGCAACATCATCATTCTCAAGGGAATGCAATCATCATCTGCATATATATGTATTAGTATAAAACTGATACATCATCATCATCATCACAGCACGAGGCTGGCTCATCATAATAATACTGGACTAGCTTTACGTCAAGGCTATCAAGCCGGAAGCACAGTTCTAGTCTCATCTCATAGTCTTGCTTTACGTCACAGCTGTGAAGCCAGAAGCAAGATGCTCGTCTTGCTTTACGTCACAACCATCAGGTTGGAAGCAAGATACTAGACTGACTTTACGTCACATCTATCCAGCAGGAAGCTCAGTGCTAGCCTCATCACATCATCTTGCTTTACGTCACAACCATCAGGTTAGAAGCAAGGTACTCCTCCTGCTTTACTTCACAACCATTAGGTCGGAAGCAGGATACTAGACTGGCTTTACGTCACAGCTATCCAGCTGGAAGCTTAGTGCTAGTCTCATCACATCATCTTGCTTTACGTCACAACCATCAAGTCAGAAGCAAGGTACTTGTCCTGCTTTATGTCACAACCATCAGGTTGGAAGCAAGATACTAGACTGGCTTTACATCACAGCTATCCAGCTGGAAGCTCAGTGCTAGTCTCATCACATCATCTTGCTTTACGTCACAACGATCAGGTCAGAAGCAAGGTACTCGTCCTGCTTTATGTCACAACCATCAGGTCGGAAGCAAGATACTAGACTGGCTTTACGTCACAACTATCCAGTCGGAAGCACGGTACTAGTGACATCACATCATCTTGCTTTACGTCACAACAATGAGGCTGGAAGCAAGAGATGTCTCATCACAACAACTACTCCCCCTTTCGAGGAAGGTCCTTTCGGACTATTCCAAGCTTATCTCGAAAGTGCTCAAACTTTACACGAGATAGAGGCTTGGTCAACACATCAACAACATGTTCATCTGTGCTAATGTACTGGAGCTTTAAGGCTCCTCTTTGCACCATGTCATGGATGTAATGATATCAGATCTCTATGTGCTTCGACCTGTCATGGAATACATGATTCTCTGTCATCTTTATGCAGCTCTGGTTGTCACATAGGATCATGGTTGCTTTCATCTCTACGTCAAATAGTCCGATCAACAACTTTCGAAGCCATATAGATTCGCAGCTGGCAGAACATGCAGCAATGTATTCTGCTTCCACTGTGCTGAGAGCAATGCTAGATTGCTTTCTACTCTGCCACGAGATCATGGCTGATCCCAAACTGAAACATCATCCTGTCAGAAACACTTCCTGCCCAATTTGCGTCAGTATATCCACTCAATGTGAAATCATGATCTCCATCATAGCTGAGACCACAATCTATTGTACTCTTAAGGTACCTCATCACATGTTTTGCAGCCACTAGGTGAACATGTCTGGGTTCTACCAGACACTGACTCAAGGTGTTCACAGCAAAACAAATGTCTGGTCTGGTGTTTGTCAGGTACATCAATGATCCAATAATCTGTCTGTACAACGTGGCATCAATCAATTCTGACGAAGTGTCGATCAGGAGCTTCAGCTTCGCTTCCATGGGTGTATTCATGGACTTGCACTCCAACATGTCGAATCTCTTCAGGATTTCGACTGTATACTTCCCTTGGTTAAGGAAGATCCTCTCTAGACTCTGCCATACCTCAAGACCTAAGAAATAATGCATTAGGCCAAGGTCTTTCATTTCAAATTCTAAGGCAAGTCTCTTCTTACATTCAGTGATGATCTTTTCTTCTCCAGTTAAGAATAAGTCATCCACATATAACAGTAATATTACTGGCTCATCGTTCATAACCTTGAAGTAGAGGTTAGAGTCTTCTTTACTCTTGGTAAAGCCTAAGCTTGTTAAGAAACTGTCTATACGGGCATACCAAGCTCTAGGAGCTTGCTTAAATCCGTATAAGGCTTTCTTCAATCTGCAGACATGAGACTTCCTGTCTTCAACTTCAAATCCTTGAGGTTGCTCTATATACACTTCCTCTTCGATGACACCATTTAGGAAGCCTGTCTTTACGTCCATCTGGTGCAACTTCCACTTCATCTTAGCTGGAAGGGCTATGATGGTTCTGATCGAAGTGTATCTGGCTACAGGAGAGAATGTCTCTTCATAGTCAATGCCTTCTTTTTGAGAAAAGCCCCGATCAACGAATCTTTCTTTATACTTTTCAATACTTCCATCAGCATCATGTTTTATTTTGAAAAGCCATTTGGAGGATACCACGTCTTTACTCTTCGGCCTGGGAACTATTTCCCTTACATCATTCTTTATTATGGATTGGTATTCTTTTGTCATGGCATCTGCCCATTCTTTCTTCTGAACGGCTTCTTCAAAACAGGTAGGCTCATTTTCTAGGAGATCACACATCAAAGCCATATAACTGGAGAATGGCTTAGGTTTCTTCACATGTCTCGTGGTTCCTTCGGGAACACCATACTTCTCTCCATCTTGAATAAGCTCTCTAGCCCAAGCTGGCTTTGTTTTATGGAGGATCGTCATCTGAGGAGGTTCTTGAAACTCTGCTACGTCATGATCTTCTAGAATTTCCTCATCAGGGGAAGTTACGACTTCCCTCACTGGTTCAACAACTCTGGGAATCTCCCTCATTGATTCTGCAACTCTAGGGATTACGGGTTCCTCTTCATATACCTCTTCAAGCTGGCATTTTCTCGATTTCTTGAGCGCTGCATCTTCATCAAAGGTCACATCCCTGCTGATCTTAATGTGGCGGTGACCTGGTATATAGATCTCGAAGGCCTTGGAGACCTCACAATATCCCACAAATACTCCCTTCTTTCCTGAAGGTTCCAATTTGTTTCTCTTCTCTTTCGGTATATGAACAAATACTGGGCAGCCAAATATTTTGAGATGGCTTACCTCTGGCTTCTTTCCAGTGAACATCTCTTCCAGGGTCTTGAGAGCAAGTGCACTATGGGACAATCGGTTCTGCACATATACCACTGCCATTGCTGCTTCTGCCCATAAGCACATAGGAAGATCTTGATCATGGATCATAGTCTTCACAACTTCCATTATCGTTCTGTTCTTTCGTTCAGCTACACCGTTTTGTTGGGGATTATAGGGAGTAGTGAGTTCCCTCTTGATCCCAACATCTTTGCAGAGGTTCACAAACTCTTTTGAGGTATATTCTCCTCCATTATCTGACTTGAGTATATTGATCTTTCTTTCAGAAAGATTCTCTATCAAGGCTTTGAATTCCTTGAGTTTGCTGAACACTTCATCTTTAGATTTCAAGAGATACAACCAGGTCTTCCGAGAATAATCATCAATAAATGATACATAATATACATACCCACTAATGATGGCATTGAGCCACACACATCTGAATGAATGAGTTCTAGGACTCCTTCTGCTTTGTTGTCTGTCTTCGGAAAAAGGGTTCTTGATGTTCTCCCCTTGTGCACATCCATTGCATACGCCTTTATGGTCAACCTGGAGTTCTGGTAAACCTGTGACCGCTTTGAATATGCATGGTAGCGCCTTGTAGTTAATATGAGCTAATCTTCTATGCCAAAGTTCACATTAATTCTCAATGGCGTGGGTCATGGTAGCTTTTGAGTGACCCTTTAGCTTATACAAGCCATTCTCTTCTTTTCCAGTGATGATAGCTTCATTTATGGTTTCTCCTTTAGCACGTTGCCTTCTGCAACCTTCACTATTGCTTCCTCGGGGTTATTACCTGTGACCTGGAACAAGGTCAACAAAACAACAAGCAAGAGTAATATCCTTTTGATAATATAAGGTAATAGCACGAACAATCATCACAGTAGCTCCTTTAGAGCTATCACTTGTAACTTGTCTGAAGTAAAGATTAAAGGTAAGGAATACAATACGAAAATGAGGTCAACACTCTCATAGTGTTGTGCTCAAACATTCCTCCATGGCAACCTGGAATTGACACACGAGGTTCTTCCTAGAGGAGGTGTTAGTTGCATAAGACAATTGATTAAGTTAAGCATTTATCTCTATATGCTCTCATGCTATCAAGTATGATACTTTACAAAGACTGCTATCTCAACTATAGTCATCAACTTGTCATGTGTACCTTTGAATCTTATTAACTCGATCAATCAAACCTGGAGCCTTGTCCTCAGGAATGAGTGCTTGCTTTTCTTCCGAGTCTCCTTCACTCAAGATGACGAGTGCTTTCTTCAACCTGTCTTCTGTACTAAGACAATACGGTATCTTGACAGAAGGTTGGGTTAGAGGATAAGTTCTATGATCTCAACTTTTAATCCATCTAATAACTTGACTCAGATTTTGATCAAAGGTTAGAATGATAGTCATAGCTACAACATGCAACACTGATCAAAATAATGTCATAACAAATAGATGCATATCAGAATAATCACACCTGGGTTGCATCATTCCTCTGAATGTGTTGGATCTTGAGATCCTTCTTGATCTATGGCAAGAGATCCCTTCTCCTACAAATACTCTTTAAAGTTTAACCATTTAAACATATGTGAGTACATACCTCTGATGGAATTTGCAGGTAGTGGCTCCATCTCGGAGCAACGATAATCATTACCAACTCTTAAAAACTTCAAGGGTGATTGCAATTGGTACTGCGACTGCAACTGCAACTAGTACTGCAACTGCAACTAGTTCTGAGACTGCAACTGCAACTGCAACTTTGGGTTTTATGAGGAAACCCTAATTTTTCAAACTTTGAATTTTGAAATTCTGATCTAGGGGATAGATGCGCCGAGCTGAGGCGAGTAAGCTGGTGCAGTCAGATTTTTGAAAATCCAACTTTTACTCCCTCAAACTTGATCTACGGATTTCTGGACTGGTGCTTCTAGTTTTTTGGTACTTCTGGTACTCTGTGAAACTAGGGTGTCACTTTCCGGGAGATCTAGCCACTAAAAGGTCGCGCCAAAGGTGCCAAGATGATCCGTGGGGGAGGGCACACTTTTCTAGATGATTTTAGGGCTGAAATACCTCACCAACAAAAAGCCCTATTTTTCATGTACGGTAACAGTGACGTTTTTCACTTTTCTCTTGTGAAAAATGCTCTCTTCAGGTTGGCTCTGATACCATGTTAATGTTTAAGCCATTATTATAGTTCTTTGCATTTCAATAGATAACAATAGCATAATACAAGATCACTGAGAAATACACAATCACAAGAGACACAACATTTATCCCGGGAAACCCTCAAAAGAAACCCATCAAAACTTCCTTATTATAGATAGTCAATACAATGCTAAGAGATAACTCAAACTAATACATAAAATCCTCTCCCAAAGATGCGCTACTCTCTCTCCTTCTTCTCTAACTGTAGTTCCGAAACTTGTCTCCCAATGAGCAAGTGAGTTGTGTGTCTAAGTGAGGCGCTAGCCTCCTTATTTATACAAGACTGACACGTGTGAAGTGTCTCTTCACTGGCAGGGCCAACTTCTCCAACTGGGTGGTTATAACCACCTTTATTATATTTCGGGGTCTCTTGATATATTCTGGGGCCGACTTCTTCTTTTGCCTTTTACAATTATATTATGACCAATCCGCAAAAGGGGATTTGGTCCTTTTACAATAGCCGACACGATCAATCCACAATGGGGATTGATCCAATGAATAATATATCAAATAATAATAAGAATACACTTTGCAGTTACATTATTTTAACACAATGGTGCGCCTTCTCTCTTCCTGTGCCTGTGGCTGGTGTAGAACCCTCCTGCACTGATGTAGATCTGAACTATAATGGTGTGGGGGAGTATTGCATCCTTGAGACCAAGCGTGGGACAAGCTAGGTGGAATCTTTCACCACCGAATCGTCCTCTAGGGTTTGTTAAGTCAAAACCCTCAAAACCCCAAAGGCATGGGCTTTAGCTAGAAGCCAGATATCAAAATGATAATCATACATGAATGAGAGAATAGAGGCCCTTGCCTCTTCTTTATACTTCCTGCTCACCTTGTCTCTCCAAAGTGACTTTTCTTTTTTAATCATTAATTAATTAATTAATTAACCTTTTTACCTTTGAAAAACGCCTTATCTCTCCTGGTGGCTTCCTTGGCCACTGAAAGTCACTTCTCATCATCCTATCCTGTAGTGTTGTTCCTCCCGATTCCAATGAGCTATTACATTGAGAGGTTCCTCCAAGTATTGAGCCCAAAATGACCTCTTAAGTGAATTTAATTAACCTATAGCTCAAAATACTCAAAATCATGGAAATCGTCGGAATACAACAGAACCAAAGCCAATTTGTGTGGAATGGAACATAATGATGAAATAGGATGAGCGATGCAAGTCGGACCCCAAAATATCACTCAATAGCTCCTGTACTCACTATAATCTCCAAATGGCTACCTTGGTCATCATAACATTGTGTAATACCCTGATGTCCCAAAGTGGGGACATTACAAGATAGTAGTGCTTTGTGATGAATTGAAAGATTACTTTTAGCTTATCCTTAGTTGTGAGAATTGAATCTAAGCTAAAACTGCAAAATTGAGACAATCACCAAAGACATCGTTCCCCTAGGGTGGATGAAGAGTGGGA
Organism: Picea engelmannii; assembly: GCA_009831015.1. Taxonomy (NCBI): domain Eukaryota; kingdom Viridiplantae; phylum Streptophyta; class Pinopsida; order Pinales; family Pinaceae; genus Picea; species Picea engelmannii. The sequence continues at coordinate 7,402,225 of ML776553.1, read as the reverse complement.
GCTGTTATCCCCAATATCTAGGGATAACTAGGAGATCATGTCTCGAGGCTCACAGGTCCTAGACATGGAGTACCAGGAGTAGGATTGACCTGAGCATGGCCCTGGAGGGCCCATTCTTCTTCTTCTTCGCCAGACTTGTCTTGTCAGCAGCAAAAGCTTCCATCACCATCGGCTTGGACTTGCATCGGAGAGGACTCTTGCTCCATGAGGTAATTGATCCAAGGTATCATGGTATGTGTCATGTTTGATCGTTATAATCTTCTTATATATGCATTAGGTTCCTTTCATTTCTGATGACTGCTTGGATCTTACACTAATCCACTTGACCATTATTGGTGTGATTAATGGGGTGACTTAGCAAGCTTGTATTCATGGGTTTTTGGTTAGCCACCAAAGGGGATTTGCAGAGCCATCGTCCGCTCCCACCATTCTATCATTTTACATCTTATCTCCCATTCATCCATCCCATTCCCCTAGTCCGGCCATTAGGATGACCTTTTGAGGGTTACACTTTGTCTTG
>ML776553.1:7354302-7376075 GCA_009831015.1 Picea engelmannii | reverse complement strand
TATGTGATACTTCCTTTCGGTTTTCCTAAAGAGTCTGAAAGTTTGAGTTGAAGGAGGAGGGTATGGAATAGTAGCAAATGTCAAATTCATATTCAAACAACCACCCATATGTGCTCCCCATTTCCTAGATAAGAGCATCCCCCATGCATCTGGCACATCTATAACATGGACATCCATGTTGAAAGCAAAATCAGGATGGAAGGCTAGCTTGACTGGGAGATCTATTATTATTCCACGTGTTTCTATTTCTCTTGAGTCCATGGCACACACATTTTGATAAGGCCTTGTGATTTTTAGACCTAACCTTTGCATAATCCCTTTGGTGATAATGTTTGATGAAGCCCCTGAATCATACATGCAGTTGTGTAGCCACTGATCATTTACTTCAAGTGAGATAAAGAAAGGAGGATTTTCTTCCTTAGTCCTATCTCTGCTAGTTAAGACCATTGGAGGATCTTCATGTTGTTCCTTAACCTTTTCTTGCTCCTTTGGGGAAATTTTATTGTTTGGAACAACTTTATTACTTGAAATAACTTTATTGCTTGGAGGATCTATAGCTTGCAGAAGCTTTTCTTTTTGTGAAGGAATTTTGAGGAGATCTGATACTAAAACCAATACCTTTGCATTTGCTATCCAACTACCTAAATCAACATTTAGATTTGTAATTTATGTTTGTGTAGGAGTAGTTACCTTTGGAAAGTTGGTTTGAGAGTTGCTAGTTCCTTCTTTTCCCTTCCTCTGCTAGACTATTCCTCTGTGCCTTGCTATTTCTAAGATCTGCTCATCTGTAGGTTTGTGACCATATAACTTAGTCACATTATCATATTCCTCAACCACTTTGTTTCCCTGCTCACTCCTCTCTTGCATTTGAAGCTAATAATCCATAAATAGAGGATGAGTTTCACCAAAATTATTGATGTGGTTGGTATTTCTGGGCTGACCTACATAGTTACTTGCTTGAGGAAGGCCTTGTTCATTAATCTGACAAAATACTGGACAGGTAGACTCCTCATGAAAGTCTTCACAAGCTCTGCAGAAAGGTGGTGCTTCTTCATGAACCACAATATTGGACTCTAGTTGATTGGGTGGCCTTTGGTCTTGAGGGGGACCTTTTCTCTACCACCTATCATTATTCGGTCTAGGTTGAAACTTGTTGTTTTGTGACCTTTCCATTGCTATCAATCTATTTTGCATGGCACTAAGCTATGTAGCATGGGTAGCTTCCATTCGTTTGACCATCTCAGTAACGACCTTTAGGGGGTCGAAATTCGGGTCTTTATTTTCGGGAGTTGCAGCCGCAACCTTGTCGTTAGCCTCTGTTTGCCTTGAAGTACTTCCTCTACTGAAACCAGGAATGTTGGACTTGCCTGACGCCTACATGTTTTTATCTATTTTGACTGCTATTTCTTGAGCTGACTTGAGGTTGAGGGGTTCCTTATCTCTAAGCAGGTATCTCATTTCCCCTCCAAAGGCCTCGGCATAATAGATTATAATAACATCATTAGGAGGCTTGATGTCAGTGTGCATACTGGAGACAAGTTCATTAAATTTTTGATTGAACTCATCCATTGTTTCATTCTCATTTTTCTTGATTGAGTTAAGGGTTGCTAACAACTGACGGTGATCTTTCTTTTCCCCCCACTTTTCTATGAAGGCATCTGTAAGGTCTTTGAGCGTTTTGAATTTGTTGTCAGGCATATCTTCATACCAATCTAAGGCAATATCTTCTAAGGAGAGAACAAAAGATTTCATCTTAACATCCTCATAGCCATGGGCTGCACACCATTTGTTAGTACATCTCATGAAAGCTTTGATATGCATTTTGGATGATATAGCATTATTACCCTGGAAACTAGGAAGCTTTTCTATGGCTTTTTCAGGGAGAGCATGTAGATAATTATTAATTGCAGTAAAGTCACATTTATTATATATAGCCATTTTTGAAGTAAAGATTTTATTAATGAAGAGCAAGTGAATATCATAAATGGACTCTTTTCCTAAATGACTAAGTACTCTACGTTAAGAGGCTTTGGCTAACCTCCTTCGATAAACCTTTTCAGGTTTAGGAATGAGGTTAAGTAGGCCTTCTAAGTTCCTCCTAGTAGAATACTTAATTAAATTGGAAATAAGTGGAGTCGCCAGATGGTTGAGTCTATTTCTGATAAACTACAAGCATCAAAAGAAAACTAAGTAAAATAAAAGGAAAAACAAGTCGTGATCTGGGAATAGAAAGGTTTATCCTCGGCAACGATGCCAAAAATGTTTCCGTCCTTATACACACCTGGGGTAACGTGGAAGAAACCTTCAATCCACTTGGTGTTACCTTGGGGGCAAGTCTCGAGTCAAGGTGCTGTCACTTGATCCTCAACCGTCTAGGCCAACTCCTAGCGAAGCCAAGGGGGGTAGTCCCTATAAAAAAAAAATCTAAGGCTTTATAACTAAGAGAGTAAAAAACACTTAGTCTAGGAGTTTATTGCTTGAAATAAAACTTGATCAATTAACACTTAGCATTCATCATCATCATAAAATACTTTGCTCATAAAACATGCATAAATCAAAGGATACAAGATCTACAAGATTTAAAGCATAAAAGTTAGACAAGATGCATAAGTGTAAAAACTGCTCACATGAGATAAATAGATATACCTTTTACCAGTGCCTTAAATGGAGTTGTGGGCAGTGTAGATCGAAAATTTTATTAAGGTAAATTGATGCTCAGTTAGTGAAGAGTGTTTGGCCCCTTTGGAGGTTAGCTCTTTGCTTGGAACTTGTGGAGAGTTTACCGAAACCCAAATGGTCTCACCAATAAAATCACTAAAAGTGTTGGATGTCCAAAACGGGTGGGAAGCCAGGTCCCGAGAGGGCCCGCCTTACTTCGCAGGTCACTTTTAGGCGTTTTCCTCACATCAAACTAACTACTTTAGAGATTGTCCTATTAAACTAGCAAGGTTCAATTACTTTGTAAATGCTTGAAAGAAATAAATCATACACCCTGCTCTGTAATTGAAGGACTTGCACAAATACTTTAAGAAAATGGAAAGATTTGCAACACTTTAGATTTAAGTACCCTGCTTTGTAGTTGAGAGATAGATTACAAGATACTTTTTAGAAATTAAACACGGTTGCAAGATTATTAAAAAAAAGGACTTGAAGTAAACTGAACTAAGCATGCATGATAGATTTAGGATTTAGTTAACATGCATGAAGGTACGAGTGTCTATTGTGTGTTCGATGTACTTGACTTGTGTGTTTGATTAATAGATTTTAAGATGCATCAATCACAAGATAGAGAAACCAATCAAGAACACAAATGCCCCTAATGGGGATGGAAAAACTGGGCACAAAGGGCCCGCTTTTATTGCACTATTACAACAGAGAACAAAGGTTCTCTTTGATCTTTTAGCTCTTTAGAAAGAAGAAGGATCCTTATAACTCGATTATCTAAGGAAATACAAGAAATATGAAGAAGAAAGGAAAACTTCGTTTGATGAAGTTAAAACCCCCCAGGGTGCCCCGAGAGCCTTGATTTCGCCAAATTTTGACAGAATCTCTCCTTGGACCTGTTATTGCTGCAAGAAAACAACAAGCAAATTAAGTTAGAAAGTGATGAAAATAAGTTTTAAACAATAATTTTTTTTTATCAAATTTTCGGAAAAAATTCGGCAAAACTGCGAATTTTTGGGACTTTTTAAACACTTTTTACGAACCTAACCTAGGCTCTTCTAGTTGCTTTTGTTTTCTGTTTTAAAACGGGAAACAAAGGACATCTAGATATATTGATATTGAAATTAAAACAAAACAATAACTTGATCTAAGATCTAGGTGAAAATGAACCAAAAAATTGCTTAAAATTGACTAGATTTAATCTTTGAAATTGATAAAATTATAACTAGATCTAGAAGGTAAATGCATGCAGCCTTTAGATGTTAAAAATGGACTTTAGAACTATTCTAAGCAGCATGCAACCAAAGAAAAAGGAGAGGGGAAATAATTTTATCGAATTTTGGAGTTTCCGCTTGAGCCTGTAACACTTGGGCTATGGGGTTCTCTTTGATGTGAAGAAGAAGGAGAATGCCTTCTTTAAGAACTCTTGGACAGAAAAGAGGATGCAATCGAGCTCCTTTGCCTCTCCAAGAGAATGATCCTGCATGCAACACTGATACCTACAAATTCCTGTACTTGGTGTTTTTCTACATAGAAAACTTCAAGAGCATATTAGTTTGAACAGAAACACACATGCAATGAAATATTAAGCATAGATTAACAAGTAAATTAGATAGTAAACAAACTAGGAAACTTACTCCATCTAGATAGTAGTATCCCTATGATTAGCCAAGTAGCAAAGACCAAATGCAAAAAATTAGTGTAACATCACCTCATGTATATCCAACATTCATCCACACACCAAAGGCGAGCTCCAATGTTTTTATTATTAGAAAGATTCAACAATGATACAATGCTTGCCCATAACCGAACTAGTTTGAGGAGAGGTCGACCTTGTTTATATAGCAATTGGGATGACAATTCCAAGGAGGAGATGCGCTAGGGTTAGGGTAAAGGTGTGAGTGAAGGGGATATGCGCATGAGTGAAGGTAGAGATGTGTGCGAAATGAGGGGAGTGTTGTGGAGTGGATAGGAGATAGGCGAAGTGGAGGAGTAGTGGATAGGGAGTGAAGTGAGGTGGGAGTGGAGTGAGGGGGAGTGAAGAGGGAGTTTAGGAAATGCGTGGGCCTTTGGGATGTGCGCCCTTGCTCTAGAATGCGCCACATAGGAATGTGGGGTCAAGTTCCCACATTGGGATCTCCCCCAAGTCCACATCACTCAATCAAGTCGACCTCATCCTTAGCTAACTCGCCTTAGGCCTCCAGTCAACTGGGGACATGAAAAAACATGTTTTTGACACGTTCCCCAGTTCTAAAATTTAGGAAATGAATTTAATTACCCATTTTCCATAATTTTCGAGTAATTTTGATTTTTTAGTGATAATAATCACTTTTTTGTGTCGAAAGATAGGAAATAGGGGTTTACATGATACTCTGGATTGGAAAACGACCATAAATATGGCATCTGACAATGTTTGATGCCACATTTTTACAATTTATTGACTCAGAATTAAAAAATTCCATTTTTGTGGGAATTTAATTAATTCACTACAACTTAAAAAAAAAAACCTATCAAACCTAACTGCAATTTCCAAATGACTCAATCAAGATGTCCTAGTATGAGCTCATATATATTTAGACACTAGACATTGGATTTTCCATGCTAAGACCTGATCGCCAGCCCATACTCCGGCTCTGGAGTCAGTCTTCTGAGTGAAAAAACTTAGAAATTATTTAATCACTCACAAAGGCAAGCAGAAAAAATAATTAACAAGTAAAAAAACACTCTAGAGTACATGCTCACTCCTAGGTCTTAGGTGGCCAATAACCTTTTACAATATCTCATACTCAAGACATTTATTACAATGGTGGAAATGCGAAAAAAAGTGGTCTTTCATAAGACCGGATAAACTCTGAACTCTGTCATATGAGCATTGATTGCTCATTCTTTAGAGGCTCTTCAGAAAATCCAGCTTGTGCAAACTGGTGGATAACAAGTATAAGGCGAGATTTGTGGCTAGAGGGTTCTCCCAGCAGGAGGGAGAAGATTATGATGAGACGTTTGCTTCGGTTGCCAGATATACATCTATTAAAGCCATAATATCTCTAGAAGCTTGCATGGGTTGGAGTTTACATCAGATGGATGTAAAGATTGCCTTTCTCAATGGAGTGATTGAGGATGAAGTATTTATAGAGAAACCTCAAGGTTTTGAGGTACACCCAAAAGAAAGCCATGTATGCAGATTGAGAAAGGCCTTGTATGGACTCAAGCAAGCTCCAAGAGCTTGGTATGCACGCATTGATAGTTATTTGACGAGACTTGGATTTTTCAAGAGCCATGCTGATCCAAAACTCTATTACAAGGTTGTGAACAATGCACCTATTATTCTACTGTTATATGTTTATGACCTATTCCTGACAGGTGCAAAGCCTCTCATTATTCAATGTAAGAAGGAGCTATCCACTGAATTTGATATGAAGGATCTTGGTCTCATGCATAACTACTTGGGACTAGAAGTGTGGTAGAAGCGTGGCGAAGTCTTCCTAGGACAAGGGAAGCACGTTATAAAGATCCTTCAAAAGTTTGGGATGATGGATTGCAAATCCATGGTAACTCCCATGGTAACAGATTTGAGGAAGTTGAGAGACTTTGATTTTGATCCAATAGACTCGTCCCTGTACCGACAATTGATTGGCTTCTTGATGTATTTGGTAAATACTAGGCCGGACATATGCTTTGTTGTGAACATGTTGAGCCAGTTCCAGGTGGAACGTAGACAAGAGCATTGGGTGGCTGCAAAGCATATCTTGAGATATCTTCGTGGGACGATAATGTATGGTTTCAGATATGCCTCAAACAGTGAAGTAAAGCTGCATGGATTTACTGATTCAGATTGGGCAGGGAGTGCGGAAGATAGAAAGAGTACTTCTGGACTGTGTTTCAGTTTGGGTTCTACTATGATTTCATGGGCTAGCAGAAAACATAAGTCTGTTGCACTTAGTACTGCGGAAGCAGAATATATTGCAGCTTGTGATGCTTGTACGAAAGTAGTGTGGCTCCGTAAGTTGGTTTCTGGATTGTTTCATCAGGTGTTGAATTCGACTGTGATATATTGTGATAACCAGAGTTGTGTGAAGCTCTCAGAGAACCCAGTGTTCCATGATAGGTTGAAGCACATTGAGATCAAGTATTATTTTCTCCGTGATAAAGTCTAGAGGGGAGAAATGGTTCTCTAGTATATCTCCACTGATGAGCAGACTACAGATGTTTTAACGAAGCCTTTGTCCAAGATAAAGTTTGCATACTTGAGGGACAAGCTGGGGTTCATGGATATTGCTCCCTTGGTTGAAAGGGAGGAGATGACTTCCTCGGTTGGGAGGGAGCACTGATATGTGGCATCATGGATTGTCAGTGAGTTGCAGATCTGTATCATGCTAGTACAACTTAAAGATGATCATACAACTTAGAGATGATGCTTGCATCATACTAGATATGATCATGCTAGTAAAACTCAGTTATGATACAAATGGTTGGAGTTGTTGATATAGTGGCCTGAGGAGCATCGTGCTCGTACAACTTAGATATGGACATACAACTTAGAGATGATGCTTGGATCATGCTAGATATGTTCATGCTAGTACAACTTAGAGACCATGCTGGTGAGCCGCATCATGCTAGATACGATCATTCAACTTAGAGGTGGCATACAATGTAGATATGATGCGTTGGCATCATGCTAGATATGTCATGCTAGTACGACTTAGAGATGATCATACAACTTAGAGGTGACACAGTGAGGCACTGATCTACATCATGCGATTACAGCTTAGAGGTGGACATACAACTTAGGGATGATGCATTGGCATCATGCTAGTTATGTTCATGCTAGTACGACTTAGAGATGATGTAGATGATACTCCAGATCACGCCAGTACAACTTAGATATGATGCATTTGCATCATGCTAGTACAACTTAGAGGTGATGTAGTTGATGACATTGTTGATGCAGGATGATATCAGATGATATGATTTGATTGTTGTGGAGATTGTATGTCTCTGGACAGAAGCTGTATGCTACTGTGGTGGATGTGATCCATTGGTAGTGATTGTATGTCACTGGTTAGTAGCTGTGTGCTACTAGGAGTGGTTGTGTACCACTGGATAGTAGTTGTTTACTACTATGGATAGACACAGTTGTGTTTTATTGGATGGCATTGTTCTGATTGCCATGGAGACTATCTAGATGGATAGTGATGATGGTGCTCGTGATTTGATCATGAGATAGCCTGTGTGGCTATTGGTGTTGCTATCAGATGAATGGTCTGTTTGTGCTCAAGACCATTGCCTGTAATACCTCCCTAGCTAGGAGGGAGTGTTGATGTTACGGTAGCTGCGGGAGGTATTAACCTCTACGTGTAACCTTTGCCGAGACTAGAATATTCTGGGAAGCAAGAGAAACCCTAAATAGTTGGTTAGTAACCCTAAAAGACAAGTCGGCTCAAGAGAATAACTTATATTAAGTTATTAGCCTTCAGAAGAAGAAGTCGACCCAGTTAGGTCACTTGGAGGACTATAAATAGAGGGCGCTTGAGCTCATTTGCACTCACTCACTCTCACAATTGCATAAGGACTAGTGGTGCGCATCACTGGTAGAGAGTTGTAGCTGCTATAGTGCTGACTTGGTCTTTGGTTATGGTTTGGACTTTCTTCTTGGTATGTTAGCTTTGGAGAGAGGTACACTACCTTGGTTGACTATTGGTTCTAGTGTTTGCTTCCAGAATTATTTTGTGTGTCAAGGTTAAGGTGCTCGAGGGTGGCCTTTGTGCCTATGGTTGGTTGGCAATATACTGATATTGTCTATGGTGAAACGAGCACACCTATTATTTTAACAAGAACATCACCATGTCTCAACTGCCTAAAAATAGACACTACAAAAAATAGAATGTATATGTTGTTGCTGCCAAAATCCCACCAAGAACCCATGTTTTACCATCCAATATATAGTGTGTGAGGCACACTCTAGCCAAGGAGATCCAAGAGAGCACATAGGAGATGGGAGAGGGAGTAGGAATAGGAAATATGGTGCATGGGAAAGAGTAGGAGTGAGGAAGTGACATGCGCACAAGGGAAGTGAGTGTGAGGAAAGAATCACTCCCATGTGAGAAAGTTAAAGAGTGAGTAAATGCATGTTACAAAGGGATGTACGCCCTAATTTGAAGGATAAAATACATGAGAGATTGGAGTTGATGAATTGTGTGAAGGAATGGGGAAGGATTGGGAAGGAAATATGAGGTTAATGCTAGGGAAAATTGCATGCATAGATAAGAGGATGGTTATGTGAGTGAGTGTGAGAGTTTGAATGTGCACAAGAGAGGAAGATGAAATAGAAAGGTTGCACTTGAGGAAGAGGAACAAAGATAATTAGCATGAAGCAATGTGTTTTGGTGTTTAAGGGTAAGGATTTATGAAGGATAAAATTAGCAATCCAACGCATGTCTAAACTCCTAATTTGGCCAAGTAAATCATGAGTTAGCCAAGGAGGAAATTCACCCTATTTTTTAGGGATTTTCATATTTTTTAGGAAATTAGCGTTTAAAGAAAATTAAGGGAAATTTTGAGAAATTGATGCATGGAAAGTGAAGTTGTTGGCTCCTCCTATTGTAATGGTATCTGATCTAGTTGTTCCTGAACCACTACTGTGATAGGCAAGAATGATGCCTCCTGCCGACTTATTTCTACTTGGTTAACATGTGGTTCCTCCTGTTGAAATTTTTCATCATTGCTAATGGAAGGAACCCATGAACACTCTTGAGAATTCAATTTTTCACTTTCATCTTCATGGAACTCTGCATATGACTCAAGTGGTGCATCTTCTGGTTCTTGATCATCTAATCCTATGGAACCATTAACCTGCTCATCTATGAGAACCTAGCATGGTGGAAGTTGTGGTTCATCTTTAGTAACAAGGACTTCCCGCACTACTTTAACAACCGATAGTTGAAATTCATGGATCGGAATGAAACCGTAGGCTGCGATAAAATGTCCTTCTAACTTAATAGCAGTAGCCTGGGCCTCATCCAGATTTTGAGGTTCCTTATTCCTGAGAAAAATACTGAAAATACCATCAAATGTTTGAAGATAATAATTTAAAGCATAAGCAACATTAGGCGTTATAGTAGTAGGGATTTTATAATAAGTCTTAGAAAAATGAGCATTAAAATCAATGACAGTCTCATCCCCATTCTTTTTAATATTATCAAAAGCATTAATTAAGGAAAATTTGTCTTGTTTATCTGCCCATCTTTCAATTAACTTTGCTTTGTAATGCATCCCATCCATCAATGGAGGCATCAGGAAGGGATTTGTACCATGTTCGTGCCTGCCCCTCAAGGGTCGACACAAACATCCTCATTGCCACATCCTCATGTTCCACCTAAAAATCATCCAACAATTTGGAAAAAGCAACCAAGTGATCCTCAATCAATTCTCCCGACCTCCCTGCAAACAAAGGTAAGCATTTAAGATGTTTATGTGCAGGTAAGTCATGAGGATAATCTAGAAATGCAACAAAACTTAGTGGGTCAAAAGCAGAGAATCTCTACCTTCCTAGTGGCCTCAAAGTTGCTAACCTACTAGTTTGGGATGAAAATAAAACCAAAGGTGAAGGTGTCGAAGCGTCGAAAAAAACTTACCAACGAATTTAGTATGCTTACCAAATTCCAGAGGAGTTCTTGGTGAAAGGATAGTCTTGTTTCGAGAAAGATGTTAGAGTTTGTTGAAGCTCGGAACTAGACCTTCTGAGGGAATGAAACCGAAAGATATTCTTGTGTAAGTCGCCGATGGAGTCGTTCCTGTATCCTGTGGAGTCACCAGGTGAGTTAGAAAAAAATTAAAGTAAAAACTCACCGATGTCGTTGTCACCAAGGCTTGCGTTCCCCGACAACGGCGCCAATTTGTTAGCACACTTTTTCACCCTCCAATTGAGTTGATATAAGATAAAAAACGATGATGAAAATACGTCTAATTAAAGGAGAAAAGCCCCAAATTTCACGGGATAGACCCCTCTTTGTTTGGGTCGGTGCTTGACAGCCTCAGAGGGGAGTCCCTAGGGTACTTTGCTGCTGTCCGTATGTCTGATTTTCTGCAAAAAAGTCTCAAAAACAACAGCTGATATGTCTTGGACAACGTGTTAAAACTGCCCAAGACGTGGGGGAAAAATATATTTTTTTTCTTGGAGGGATATTGCAGGGTCACACAAGAAAAAGAGAAGGAAATAGAATAGAATCTACTCACAAGATAGATAAATATCACAATGAATAGTATGAAACTACTAATATAATTGCAAGAATTCAACAAAATACCAAGAAGAAGAAAGGTTTAGAAAACAAACACAAAACTTCTTTATTATAGGCTTGTCAAAGGGTTGATTGTGCCACAATCAACAAGTCCACAACTGGTACAATGATCACTCTTGCTCAAAGAGAGTTGCTAGAGAGAGAGAGAGAGAGAGAGAGAGAGAGAGAGAGAGAGAGTATGTGTTGCTGCTTCCAAAATCCAACCAAGAACCCATGTAAACCATCCAATATATAGTGTGTGAGGTGCACTTTACCCAAGGAGATCCAAGAGGACGCAAAGGAGATGGGAGAGGGAGTAAGAATAGGAAATATGGCGCATGGGAAAGAGTAGGAGTGAGGAAGTAACATGTGCACAAGGCAAGTGAGTGTGAGGAAAGAATCACTCCCATGTGAGAAAGATAAAGAGTGAGTAAATGCATGTTACAAAGGGATGTGCGCGCTAATTAGTAGGAGAAAATGCAAGGGAGATTGGAGTTGAGAAATTACGTGAATGAATGGGGAAAGAATGGGAAGGAAATGGGAGGTCAATGCTAGAGAAATGCGCATGCATAGATAGGAGGATGGTTATGTGAGTGAGTGTGAGAGTTTGAATGCGCACAAGAGAGGGAGATGAAATAGAGAGGGTGCATTTGAGGAACATGAAGGGAGATAATGAGCATGAAGCAATGTGTTTTGGTGTTTAAGAAGGGTTAGGATGCATGGAGGATTAAATTAGCAACCCAACGCATGTCTAAACTCTTAATTTGGCCAAGTAAATCATGAAATAGCCAAGGAGGAAATTCGCCCTATTTTTTAGGGGTTTTCCTATTTTTTAGGAAATTAGCATTTAAAAGCAATTTATGGAGACTTTTGAGAAATTGATGCATGGAAAGTGAAGTTATGGCGAGTGAGAGAAGTTAAGGAGTGATTTGAGCATAAATGTGCTCAATCATCTTTGGGAGAATGCCACCTCATCCTATGCGCCACCTCTTCACCTTAATTAATTTTGACTTTAATGCCCTTGGAAAATGCATCCCCTCCTTATTAATGCCATGTAGATACCACATCACACTGAAACTCTGCCAAACGTCAAAATCTGACCTTGTCACATGTCACCCCTGCTATAAATTGAAACTGCAAAAAATAGGGTTTGGCTCCTAAATTTTAGGACACTGTAAAAAACATCCAGGATGACTAGGAGAACATCGCCATGTGTCAACTGCCTAAAAATAGACACTACAAAAATTAGAATGTGCTTGCATGTCAATGATATCATAATCATCGGATTTAGTTTTCCGAGAGGATTCCAAATATGCAATTAGAATTGACATGCGAGTCCTGGTGCTCCACCCACTAAAAATAGGAATATCATGCATGTCACCCGGAAAAGGTCCAAAAGACTCAAAACTGTCAAGTGAGTCTCTCAAACATTGTCTCCTAAAAAGTATGGACACCTGTTGTATGTAAACATCTCTGTCAAGTGCAAAAGAAAACAAGCTAGCTCTAACTCTGAAACAAAAGCAACCACATACCAATCATGTACCTGTCTCTGATGGGAACCAACCTTTGACTCAACACAAGTGCTAAACTATGGGATAATCTCAAAATGATAGCCAAAATAATGCATGTTGGCTCTTAACTCTCAAGATTTTCAAGGGTGAAAATCTAGGGGTTAATAGATAGTCATCATATTATTCATCGAACTAACCAAAGACGACATCATTATAAAAAACTAAGTGACGATCCTAGTAATTTTGAAGGATTCTCAGTTGTGGAATCTTATCATCCCCCAAATCACAGAAGTTGTAGCCACATAGTTCTGTAGATGCTTGAATTAAGGTAGTTTGATCGTTTCAAAATTTTACAATTTTGCTCAGTGCTTCGTCATTCTTATTGTCTCGCGTCTTCAACCCTCACAATAAGAATGGAGAATCAGGAGAAGGCATTGCAGGCCAAAATCAAGACGTAGTGTTTTCCATAAAATGCTTTGAGGACAAAGCATCCTTGAAGGGTGAGGCAATGCCATGACTCTAAAATAAATAAATAAAAATTACATATAATAATAATAATAAACTAAGGGGCATAACCTAACTAAGGAATACCTTCGTGATTACTCAATGAGTATAAGTATACCATCATAAGGCTCATTGTATAATATGTCATTCACTCAATTTACCAATTATAATTATTTATCTTATATGAATTTCATATCTTTGTCATTATGTATGATGTTTTGTATATGGACTGTTGTTCATTATAGTGTTATTTGGAGCATTTGTTGAGTTTTGATTGTCTTGCACAAAAAGAAATGCAAGGAACTCTCTTTGGTTTCTTTTTCGAAGCATTCTTATTGATCTTTGACACTTGAACTTTGTTAGATCACTCTTACTCTCAAAAGGATTCTTTATTTGCAATTGAATCTCTATTGTTGATCTTTAATATTCTTGCATTAATTACATCTTCGTCGAATCTTTGTTAGCATAGCATGCTCTTTTCCATCTGCTATGATTTTTGGACAATGTTCTTTGACAAAACTATAGGATTTCATTCCTTTCTCTTACCTCTTTTGCATATGCTCCTTAAACATGTGTTTACTTCACTGTTTTCCGAAGATGTTAGTGTGAAGGTGTTTTGGAGTCCACAATTTCAAAGGAGGACTCTTTTTAAAGTCCTGAATACTCATGGTTTTTCAAAGAGGATTGCGTGAAGGTGATTTGGAGGCTAGAGCTTTGTAGATAGAGTCTCCATTAGGAGGTTGTTTTCATGTCGTCATTGTCAGGTTGTTGTAGTTAACATTGGTCATTATTGTGCGTGTGCTTTTTATGATGGGAACACTGTTTTGGAACATTTGTTATTTGGAGAACTTGTTGAGCTTTTACCCTCTTACCCAATAAGAAACATGGTTAGCTCTCTTTGATTCCTCTTTCGAAGCATTCTTGTTGTCTTTGCACTTGAGCTACATTAGATTACTCTTAGCTTCAACGGTATTATTGGTTTGCATGATTGGATTCTTCTAGTCAATGCCTAACGCTCTTGCCTCAAAAGATCTTTGTCAAGTCATTGTCAACTTCAACATTCTCTTTGCTATCTACTATGCCATTTTTGGAGATTTTTCTTTGGCAACACTTTGGGATTTTGTTCCCTTCTCTGACAACTTGTGCTTATGCTCCTTAAACTTTTGTTTGTTTCACTGTTTTCTGTAGATGGTTGTGTGAAGGTATTTTGGAGCAATGCTGTATATGTTGTGTCGGGGAAAGTGTTGGCGAGGGTCCAGAATGTAAATTCTCGGTGACATCGGCAGAAAATGTCGGAAAATGTCACATCGGCGGAAAATGTCGCAAGACCTCAAAAAAATACAAAAACACTCATTTTTTTCAATTTTTTAAACTTGTAAAGAAACAACAACATCAAATAAACACTTTGCTACATAAATATGAAAATACAACCAATAAATAAGATGCATAAGATGTCAAGTGGTCACATATCGTTACTAAACTGAAAATTCTGAAACATGTTCCTGCTAGGATGATAGTAGATACAAAATCACATCAAATGATCCAAATAAATGTATCTCATGAGATGAATCATCATGAGGCGTCTAGATACTAAATAGTACATGATAAAATGAAAATGATAGATCATAGGAATCCAAAAGTCAAATCATTGATTCCCTCTCTATTGTGCTGCTACTGCTCTAGCCCTTTTACGGGTAAAGGGCACCAAGCTTCCTCTGAAAGCAGTAGGTAGTCGTGGAGGTACTCTAGATGAGCTTGGAGTGGAAGCTCCAGCTGCTCCAGATGCTACATCTGAGGTGGTAAGTGATGGGGACGAGGTGGAAGGAAAAGTGTGATGCCTCCCAGTCCCAACAGACCCAAGTCCAACTCCAGGTATAGCTCTCCGTGGAGGTGGTGGTGGCATTGGATCCACTGGAAGTCCAATCTCCTCCTCAGCCTCTGTATCCACTGGAAGTGGAACATCGTCCTCCTCCTCCTTCTCCTCCTCCTCTGTTGCCCCCTCCTCCCTCAAATCATCTGCATGCTCCTCCAACCACTCGGGCGCCTCCTCCATCTCAGGCTCATGAATCTCCACCCTCCACTGACTGGTGGTGTCAAAGTTATCCAATGAAATCACACCTCTCTAGCTCTCGCACACTTCACAAATGAAATAATGACCAAAAAAAGGCACTCACGACCTCTAAAACCCCACTCGCGCGCAATTTACCCGCAAAAAACCTCAGCAGGTCGACATATTGTAAAATGTTGGGACACATTGGCAAAATGTCGGGACATAATGAAAGTGTCGCGACACTTTCAAAGTTTTGGATATGTTGCAAAATTTTCGGGGGAAAGTTTCGGCCAGGGAAAAATGTCGGCGACATATCTGACATATCCGATATTTCGGCGATATATTCAATAGTGTTTTGGAGTCCACAATTTCAAAGGAGGACTTTGTTTAAAGCCGTGTTTGCTTTGTTGTTTTCGGTAGAGGATTGTGCGAAGGTGTTTTGGAGGCTAGAGTTCTGCAGATAGGTTCTCCATTGAGAGATTGTTTGCACATCATCATTGTTAGGTTGTCGTAGTCATCATTGGTCATTATTGTATGTGTGCATTTTATGATTGGAAAGCTATCTTGGAACATATGTTATTTGGAGCACTTCTTGAGTTTTGATGCTCTTACCCAAAAAGAAACATGTGTAGCTCTCTTTGATTCATCTTTCAAAACATTTTTGTTGTGTTTGACACTCGAGCTTTGTTAGATCACTCTTAGCTTCAATAGGATTTGTGGTTTGAATGATTGGATCCCTCTTGTTGATGCCTAAGACTATTTTTAAAAATGTTGATGATTGCAGCGTCGTGAGACATCCTCCAGGATATGTTCTCCTCTGAGACTGAGTTGAGTCGACCTAAGAGGGAGCCTAGTATTGGGCATACCCACGTGATGGGGCATCGTTCTCCTCTGTGTGAGAGTTGAGTCGTCCCCTAGTGGTTGGGGCATTGTTCTCCTCTAGAGAGTTGAGTCGTCCCCTAGTGGTTGGGTTTGTCCATGTGATGGGTGTATCATTCTCCTTTGTGTGAGAGTTGAGATGATGTGGTACTCCAGATAATTCTGTTGAGTATGACGTCCCTGTGGCTGAGCACAGGTGGACGTGTCCCTAGTGGCTGAGCACTAGTGGACGTGTGTGGATCCCTTGCTATATTGTCTAAGAGTAAGATTTACCTGTAACCCTAAGTATGTTGTAAAGGGTACAGGTCGGCCCCACCATGTAAATATAATTAATATTGTAATTATTAATTATATTTATTATATTATTAAGTTGTACAGGTCGGCCCTATTGTGCCAATAGACACATCATTTGAAGTGATAAGTTTTGTATAAATAAAGGTGAATCCCCATTGAGGATTACACACACTTATCATTCTGTCATCTCATGATTTCAGAAGTTGAGGTCTGAAATTATGAGAACTGCAGCTCACACTTGTCCGAGAGCTAGCTTTCTCAGTCATAGCAGCACCCTTTTGTGTGCTAGGTTTGGTGGTGGATGGGGGATCTTCTCTTGAGAATATAGCAAAGGATTGTTGGGTTTTCTTCTCTTGTGTAGAAGGGTTTCCTAGGATATTTCTTGTGTTCTTGTGCATGGTTATTCTTCTTGCGATCTTGGTTTACTGCAGCTAGCTATTGTTACTGCAGTCATTGTGTATGGTTCAAGTAATGCTAAACAGTAAATGAAATAAACCTCATGCTTGAGCCAAATTTCAACAAAAAACATCTTTGTTGAGTCATTGTTAGCTTCGACATGCTCTTTCCCATCTACTATGTCATTTTTGGACACTGTTGTTTGACAACACTATGGGATTTCATTCCCATCTCTGACAATTTGTGCCTGTTCTCCTTAAATTTGTGTTTGCTTCACTGTTTTCTGAAGAGGCTCGTGTGAAGGTGTTTTGGAGTCCACAATTTCAAAGCATGACTCTACATTTAAACTCTTGTTTGCTTTGTAGTTTTCTGAAGAGGATTGTGTGAAGGTGACTTGGAGTCTAGAGTTTCGCAGATGGACTCTACATTGAGAGATTGTTTGAACACCGTCATTATCAGGTTGTAGCAGTCAGCAATGGTCATTATCGTATATCCTACCTAATTAAACATTAATGGAGGTTATTGTATTGTTATTTGGCCATTTCTTTTACATATTTCTCAAGTGAATATTAAGGGGGGTGTTGGGATGTATGTGGTCAAATATCCTTTATGCCAATTTTGCTTATTTTTGGCCCATCATTAATCTTAAGAGGAAATGTTGGAGATGTGTTGGCTAATCTTGACTTAGTGGACATTAAGTGTCATTTATATAAGGCCCTAATGGTTGGCATTAATGTGATGGTTAGAAGGTGGCCTTAGTGGTCCCTTATGAATACTGCAGTTAAAAGGTGGCCTTCTGATCCATAATTAACATAGTAGTTATGCAAGAGCTAATCACGATATGGAGGGGTGTAGTACCCCATTCAATGCCACTATGTGACACGCAGGAATAAAGCATTGTTGTTCAGAGTATAGTTTTGTATCCAATGAGGATGTCTCCACTATAGATCTGGTATTGTCATTTTGTGTGATGTTTTGCAATATGTGATGGGACATTTGGACAGGGATCTTCATGTAATTGTTATCTCTGTCCATTAGAACTCTAATATTTATAAGTTTTAATTCTGGTTTTATTTTATGTAATATAAGGTGCATTTTTGAAACCAAAAGAAAAAGAATGTGGATGGCATCACATCCTGATGATATGATTATTTGGTTTGACATTTTTGTGAACTAGGGATACAATGCTCTCAAGGACTATTTCCCAACTATGGAGATGTTACCAAATCCTCAATGTTCTAATTCTGCTTGTCACGACCGTCAGGTGTGTCCTTGGTGGTTGACTTGGAATAGTTTTTTGTGTCCCACTAGATACCTGTAAGGAATATGTGATTTGTTCATCTTTAACTGAAAAAACAAGTGACTGTTTTTTAATGCATTATATCAAGCAAAGATGCACTATGAAATTTGTTATTGCATTTCAGCGAGAATATATCCAGATGAAGCCAGCAAGAGATGCTGCAGCTAAGGCTAGGGTAGAATCAGAAGCAGCCTGTGCCTCCAGTCTTCCAGTTCACTATGATAACGATTGGAATATAAGGTATCTGAACATTGCACTTCTGCAGTGCCCATCCCTTCTTTAAAATTGCTGATGGATGATATAAGTCACTTTGTGTGGATGATATAAGTCCTGAACAAAACTGTATTATCATTGGATCCTTTATAGCTTAAACTTCAGAGCGAGGAGCTTAGCAATGCAATGCCTTAAAGTTTGGATGGAATGGGAAATTTGCCATCTGGAACAAGAAACAAGAAAATTAAAATTCTCGAGGGTTAGAGCAGAGGACAAACCTTGTAGAAATATTGATCAATATTGCTAGTTATGCATTATGGACTGTAAATCTTATAGATTCATGTTATTTATTTTAGTTATTGCCTGTTTTGAATTTGTTCAGTACCATTAAATGAAGCAATTTCTTGTCGATGTATTATAGATATTTCCTTTTGTTTTGTGTTCCATATTGTAGCGATGTTCTGTTAAGATGTGTTGCAATCAGATACAAGGGACATAAATGTAGGAGTGAATTTTCATGGTTAAATTGTATGATTTCTGGCCTATTTTTGTCCGGTCATTTTTGACTGTTGACTGTGAGCTTCAGACTGGAAAGGGGCAACTGGTTCTATTATGCTGGTCTCAGGGGCCACTTTTCCAACAACTTAATTTGAAATTCCATATTTATATTGTGAAAGTATATGTGGGATATTCAATTAGCTCAGAAAGATTCCATTTTTCCAAATGATGCAAGAGTATTTTTTTGCTAGAGGAGTGTTCTGTCAATTTTCATGAAACTTAAGGCAACTGATTTGAGATTTGAAAATTACTTCCAAGTGATGAAAACAGTAAACCCTAGCTGTTATCATTGAACAATTTTACACTGAAATTATTGATGGAAAATTACAGGAGTGGAAACAACAAGATCATCAATGAATATGAGACACAAAATTTCTGTTTTGAAATTGTCAATTTCAGAATTTTTCTGAAGGCAAAATCAGCGTTCTCCACAGTGACAAATGTTGAAATATTGTAACTGTGAAGAATATTCTAATTATAATTGAGTTATTTTTATATAGATCAAATCCCCTTTTGTGGATTGATCATGTCGGGCTTTGTATAAGACCAAATCCCCTTTTGTGGATTGGTCAAACCATAGTTATATGGTGTTGTTTGTAAAGTCGGCCCCTGGGGCTAATTAGAGTGGTTTTAACCACTAGTTGAGGAAGTCGACCCTGCTTGGTGAAGAGACATAACCCTAGCGCTTATCAACCAGTATAAATAAGAGAGGATGGTGCCTCATTCTCTCACTCACTCAGTCACTCATTTAGTGCGCAAGTTTTGGAGATAGCTGCAGTTGCCAGAAGGAGAGAGAGGCACATGCTCAATCTTGGTTATTCTTGGTGGTTTTGTCTTTTATCTTGGCATTGTATTGACAATCTATATTAAGGAAGTTTTTGCTGGGTTTTCTTCCCCATGAGGGTTTCCCGGGATAAAATGTTGTGTACCTTGTGATTATGTTTCTCTCAGTGATCCTACTTATGCTATTATTGTCTAGTAAATTGAAAAGAACCTAATAGCAGCTCTAAATTTAACATGGTATCAGAGCTAAACTGAGTAGAGCATCTTTCACTGGGTAACCAAAAACATCACTGTTGCCGTACAAGAAAATTAGGACTTTTTATTGGAAGAGAATTTTTGAGTAAAAACCATCTAGGGAAGTGCACCCTAGCCTAGCGAACTCATTGGCAGCTTGAGCGCACCTTTTCAGTGGCTAGAGCCTCTGGAAAGTGAAACCCTAGTTTTGACTGGTACCAGAAAACCAGGAACCCAGAATCAGTATCATAAGTACTAGTCCAGATTTGCGCAGGCTCAGTTTCAAGGGGTAAAATTTGGATTGTCTAAAAACAGACTGCTCCACCCTACTCGCCTCAGCCTAGCGCATCTAGTCCCCAGGTTTGATTGTTTTTAGATTATCATGCTACATTACAAGTGTTGTAGCTGTGACAACGATTCTTAAAATTATTTTGAATCTAGAGATGTACTCATAAATCTCCTCTAGGAGATATTCTTGTTTTGTTTCCTTTCGTTTGTTTTCTTGTTTCAGACAGGTTAACAACAAAGGAAGATGTCACTCCTTCAAGATTTCAGAAGGAGTCACTTGACTCAAGAGTGAATCAAAATTATTTGAGAAGGAAAAGACAAATACCTTTTCCCCCTCAGTAGTCCAGAGGGAGACAAACATTATTTCAGCTAATCTAGTTGCTCCAGTTGATATATTCAGAGATATTGCAGTAGGGCGTAAAACGCCTACCTAGACTCACTCTACAAAGAGGCAGAGAAACATACAAGCCTCTCAAGGCACATCCTGAGAAAGCAAAAGAGATTTTCAAGCTATCCTTCAATCATGAGCCATTTCATTGATGTTGAGCCTCCTTGTCTTAGAGAAGCAATAGGAGAACAGGTATGGCAAGATGCCATAACAAAAGAATACCAGTATATCTTAAAGAATGATGCATAAGATATTATTTAGGGACCAAAAGGGAAGTCTATGATAACTTCCAAGTGGATCTATAAGATCAAGCATGCAGCTGATGGAAGTGTTGAGAAATACAAAACGAGATATATAGCTAGAGGTTTCTCACAGATAGAGGGAGTTGTCTATGATGAGACACTTGATCCAGTAAACCCGATACACTTCCATCCGTACTACCATCCATGAGTTGGAAACTATATCAGATAGATAAATTCTTGATAAGTTTGGATTTCAGCAAGAGTGTTGCTGATCCAAACCTATATCATTACAGTGTTGATGACGAGAGCCTGATTTTGATGACTTATTCAGAAAGCTATGTTGTTGGATACAAGTAGTCCTTGACTTTTGAATTCGAGATGAAGAATCTGAGTATGATGCACTACTTCTTGGGACAAGAAGTATGACAGAGGATTGATGAGATTTTCCTACTGTTTTATAACAGCCAACTGTAGTTTTTGTTTTGCTGATGTGTTATGGTTGTTGTCTCTGTTTGGGTGCTCTTGCAAGTAGTTTTTATGTTAGGAAAAATACATACATGCTTCCAAATAACAACAACACACCTAAACTATCTTTTCTGCCGAAATATGGACAGATCTAAGAGCTAATAAACAGCCACTAAAATGCATGTGTAGACACAGGTATTTTTGGTCACATGACCCTGGATAAAACCCCCCCGGGGAAAACCAGTTTTGAGATATAATGTATATATGAGGTAGAGCTAATATCTTTTACAGTAAACAAAATACAATACGAACCTGGTACAATAGCAACTCCAGAATGAAGAAGATATCCAAGCTCTAACTGCCAGATGCACAAATAGATGGTGCGCCCCCTCTGAAACTGCCAGATCTGCTCCAAAAATCCACTGAGATGTCAGAATGGAAAACCCCTCCACAGGAATGATCCTCCTGCTGCTGTCCTCACTATGCAATTGACATCAAGGAAAACTGATGGCTAGAAATCCCTCCAGGTGACAAACAACCTGCCAAAGCCATGCGCCCTCCTCTGCTGAAGAATCCCTCCAATAAAACATAGGTGAATGCTGCTCCAAGCTGCTCTCAAGCAAAGCTAGCGGCCTCCTCCTACTATCCTCATGCAACAAACCTCATCTCCAAAGCTCAAAAGCTCCTCCTCTCATGAACAAAAGCCTCCTTGAACAATGCGCCCCTCCTTG
>ML776553.1:7283072-7312477 GCA_009831015.1 Picea engelmannii | reverse complement strand
ATATGTCGCGGGTTAGTGATAGTGTCGCGACACTTTGAAAGTGTCGGCCATGTCGCGATATATTGCACCGAAAATTTCGGCACCCATAAAATTTCGTGAAATGTCGCGACATATTCGATATATCGCCGACATTTACAGCAGTGGTCTAAACAGAGGAGGCTCCCGTTAGACTATAGCCAGGTCTAGAAAAGGGTAAACAAGGTTACTAAAGGTCATCCCAGTCAAAGGTGTTATAATCGAAAAGTGACATTGAGCTAAAAGTGGCTAAAAGCGCTTTTAAGCCAACTTGAGCTAAAAATAAAACAGATGAGCTAAAATTAGAAGTCAACAACGAATTAGGGTTTCGGAAAGCTATAAGAGAAGGTACAACGACCTAATTCACCATTATGCAGATTTTGACTTGTCATTGAGGAGAAAGGCGCATCTCAGGAGAGGTAGCTCAGTGGATTCCAGGAGGAATACGCCTGTGGCTGATTTCGGTGTTGAGACACACCCTAGTCATCGGGGAGATCACACAGGTCTTCCATCAGTCTTCATCAACAGTTCTATAGGATTCAGCAACAGGGGAGCACTTGTTCAGGGAGAGGGCGCAACTGCTGAGGAGGTTTAGTTGATCGACTTGTCCCATCCAGGGAGAGTTTATAGATTCCCCTCCGACCCATTTGAGAGGCAGGCCATACACATCTTTTGCTTGGTTTCTCGTCAGATTCCGACGGAGGAATCATTAGGGGCGCATTTACCAGACATTGGGAGTGCGACACTTGGGGAGGACACATTCAAGGTTCCCGAGCAATCATCAGATCAGATCCACGGAAACCTTTTGGACCCATTTCACAGTAGGCCAGGGCGATCAGTTTGAGACACTTACCAGCTGATTCTGCCGGTGGAATCACTAGGGCGCAATTTTCCAATAACAGAGGGGCGCATTCCCCCAGGGGGATCCATCCGGGGTCCAGACACACTAGTAAAGGACCGGGCAATCACCAAGACTGAGAGGTAGAGTAGGGTGCACTATTTGGGACAGTTTCCAGGCAATTTCGAGAGGTTTAGCCACTAGAGCGAACTTTCCAGACTTGCAGCAGTTGTCGTGTGAGCTGTTGTAGCCTGCAACAGATCTCCATCATGTCCATTGCAATCCACAACATCCTTCTAGTATCGGGTATTATTGTTTTAGTTGCTATTGTATTCCAGCTAAGATCCTTTTGCCATTTGATCTAGCCGAGTGATTTATTTTACTCAGCCGCATTGGACATTGTACTCACAGAGATATCATAATATAAGATTTGCAGCCTTTTGTCTCATTTACTATCTATATGATCATTTATATGCTGTAACAATATCTACAGTAGACATATCAGATTAACAGTATTTCACAGACTAGCCAAGTCAGGAAGATTACAGTGGTATCATAGCTTTAGTCCTGCCAGCCTATGACTAAAGACGATGAGTGTAGCAGAGGATCCACGGGTCGTGATTATGTAGGTGACGAATATGTCACTTACAATAGACGCAAGGAGGGAAGTCCTAGATCTGATTTTCCCCCTTTTTCTCCCAGCTCAGAGGAAGAGGAAGAGGTGCACAGGGAAGCAGAGAGAAGGGCAGAGCGTGAGGCTGAGAGGATATTAGGAGATGATATGAGAGACTAGAGGGCAATGGTAAGATCCCCATGGAACCAGAGGCAACCTTCATGCAGGTACTCAACAATCTGGTAGTCAATCAACAGGCCATGACTTAGTCTTTGGCGCAGATGGCGGATAGATTGGCGATAGTGGTCACACAAGCCCCACATGCAGCACAGGGGAACTCAGGGGCAGGGAGTAGACCCCAGTCACCTACTCGCACATACACCTCTTCAAGTAGGATTCCCAGGCCATTGTTCCCCACTTTCCAGAGGGCAACCCCAACAGCAACACAATAGTTGAAAGCACCGAGGCCACTCACTCAAGCGGAAGACATTGCAGAGTACAGGAGTGAATATCTAGCATTGGGCCGTGACTTCCATCAGGACATGACCCTGGTCAAGTATTGTGGACTCAGACTCAGAAACCGCTCCAAAGAGCCTCAGAGAGGAGGACAACAGCAACAGCAGGGACATAACATTGATTTCATCCAGAAAGTTGGTAAACTCAGTATACCTTCTTTTGACAGATCGTCCAAATGCATAGCGAGAGCTTGGGTACAAAAGCTAGAAACGTACTACAATCTCATCCAGATGACCGAGACATAAGCCATCAACTTCGCTACCCTACACTTGGAGGGTGAGGCACACGAGTGGTGGCATCATGGACTGGTGACATTGGAACATAGTCACATCACCTCTTACAGGGAGTTCACAGAGAGACTCATGGACAGGTTTGACAGGAGGGATCCATAGATCCATTTTAGGGATCTAACCCAGTTGAGACAAACTGGCACAACAAAGGCATTCATCACAGAGTTTCAGAGGGTGGTGATGGTAGTGACAGATATATCCGAGCCTAGGATGATCATGTTATTCACAGAGGGGCTCACAGAACGCTTGAGAAGATGGGTAAAGGCATACAAGCCTCACACTTTGCAGGATTCCATCTTATGCACTCGAGATTTAGCAGACTCGACGTCGAAGACGAAACCCTTTTCCAAACCCTTCGTACCACAGAGGGGCTGAGACAGGAAGCCATTCCGAAGAGAATGGAAGGGCAAGGAGAAGTTGGATGATGAGACGAGGTGAGAGCTTATGAGGAAGAAGCTTTGCTTCACTTGCAAAGACCCTTGGGGTCCCACACCACAGGTGCATGGGCAAGGGAGAGATTCATCATATAGAGGTGGCAGCAGATAGTGTGGACGGTGACAAGGAGGAGCATGATAGTGGATTCACTAGCTCATAAGAGGAGCCAACGCAGGCAGAGGAGAAACCTCCACGTAGATCACCAACATTAGCAGGGACTCACCCACTAGTAGTGCCACAGCCTCATGAGCAGGCTAACAAATGGAAACCAGCAAAGGGAAGAGTCATAGAGACGACCCTTTCTGGTGTTCCCAGGTATGATACCCTCCGGATCATAGGGACTATTCAGGGACAGCGGGCAATCGCCTTGATAGATGGTGGGGCCACCCATAACTTCGTTGATGCCTCATTGGTATAGAGGCGATCACTTCAAACAGAGGAGTTTGAGGGGTTTGATGTTGCAGTAGTAGATGGCCATACAATGGAGTGTCTAGACAGAGTTCAGACTTGGAGATAAAGTTAGGCAACTACATAGTGAGAGACACATTTTATGTGGTTGACCTATCTGACATAGATGTGGTATTGGGAGTCCAGTGGATGATCACCTTGGGCAAAATCACCACCAACTACCAAACCTTGGAAACAGGGTTCAAAGACAGTGACGGGAAGAGGGTTGTTCTGAGGGCATGTCGACAAGAGCACCCCAGACAGTTTCGGCCAAGAAGAAGCAGAGGATATTCAGACATGGGGAGGGAGCATATGCCACAGAGTGCTTGATCACTACGCGGAAGGATTCAAAGGGTTGACAACAATATCAGACAGAGATCAAGAACTTTTTGTGATGACATCAACAGATTTTTGGGTTGATTCCACGAGGGAGACCACCTGACAAGGGGTTTGAGCACACCATTGAGTTTGAGGAGGGGGCCAAAACTCTGATCACACGACCCTATCGTCATCCTAGGAGGCTTAAGGATGAGATAGAGAAAGATATTAAGGAATTGCTAGCGATGGGACACATCAGACCTAGCTGCAGCCCATTTGCTTCTTCAGTTGTCTTAGTACTGAAGAAGGATGGTACCATGAGGATGTGCATTGATTATCGGGCCTTGAACAAGAAAACCATCAAGAACCGGTATCCTATCCCTCACATTGACAAGTTGATGGATGAACTACATGGGGCAGTTTTTGTTTTGAAGATTGATCTACGCTCTGGGTATCATTACATCAACATCTGAGAGAAAGACATAACGAAGATGGCATTTCGATGTCACTTTGGTCATTTCGAATTTCTAGTTATGCCATTTGGTCTAACCAATGCACCAACTACGTTTCAGACCTGCATGAACCACATATTCAGGGATCAGTTGAGGAAATCAGTCTTGGTTTTCTTCGATGACATCTTGGTCTACAGCAAGATATGGCAGGAGCATATGATGCACTTGGATGAGGTATTGAGCATCATGGAGGCGCAGTCACTATACACCAAAGAGTCCAAGTGTGAGTTCAATATGACAGAACTACTTTACTTGGGCCACATCATCAATGCACAGGGGGTACAGGTACACCAGGAGAAGATCAGTGCCATTTTGGATTGGCCAACGCCCAGGAATGTGACAGAGTTGAGGAGCTTCTTCAAGTTATGCATCTATTGCAAGCGGTCTGTCGGGGGTTTTTCTCAGCTTGGAGCACCACTGATGGATCTCACCAAGCATGGGCACATGGATCGATGAATTGTGTAAAGCCTTTGATCACATGAAGGAAGTCATGGGCACATGTCTAGTGTTAGCATTACCATACTTTTACCATTTGTACTAGAGTATGATGCGTCTGACAAGGGTATCGGGGCAGTTTTGATGCAGGGAGGTCACCCCATTGTATTTCAGAGTAGGAAGCTCAAACAACCCGAAAGGTTGTACTCAATTTATGACAAGGAAATGTTGGCAATCATGCATGCCTTGACCAAATTTAGACAATATTTGGTGGGCAGCAAATTCGTGGTCAAAACAGATCACAACAACTTGAAGTATTTCCTTGAGGAGAAGGACCTCAGTGAGCGCCAATAGAAATGGGTGATGAAGGTATATGCATTCGACTTTGACATAGACTATGTCAAGGGAAGAAGAACATTGTGGCCGATGCGCTATCTAGGAGACCTGCAGCATGTTCTTTGATGGAGATTTCAGCAGATTGGAAATCCCACTTGTTAGTGGAATATTCCAACAAGAAGTTCGCTTGTGAGGTACTGGATGGATATATTCAGGATGACAAGTACGGGGTCATTGACGATGTCATATTCTACAAGGACAGAGTCTACTTAGTACCAGATTCAGGGCTCAAGAAGAAGATCCTTGCAGCAGTTCATGATTCACCACTAGCAGGCCATCAGGGTTTTTTTAAAACCTACAGGTAGATCATATGCTTCCAGCAGGGCCACTTCAACCACTTCCCATTCTAGAGCAGAAATGGGAGAGCATATCGATGGACTTCATCACATGCCTACCCAAGGTTTAGGGTAAGGACTGCATCTATGTAGTGGTCGACAGATTGACCAAGTTTGCTCACTTCTATGCCATATCGACAGATTACAGCGCAGTTCAAGTAGTCGAGTTATTCTTCAGAAAGGTCTTCAGACTTCATGGATTACCGAGGAACATCATCAGGGACAAGGACAGTCAATTTATTGGGACATTCTGGAGGGAGTTGTTTAGATTGGTGGGGAAAGAGTCGACACCCAACACCAACTATCACGCTCAGACAGATGGGCAGACTAAGATCGTCAACAAGTGGGTTGAAGGGTATTTGAGGAACTATGTGGGTGGATAATAGAAAACATAGGTCGGGTGGCTACATTTAGGGGAGCATTGTTACAACACCACTTTCCACATGTCCATTGGTATGACACCCTTCCGAGCATTGTACAGGTATGATGCTCCCACTTTGATAGACTTGGTTTTTGGGGAGAACAGAGCTCCCACGACCAAGGATTTGATTACAGAGAGTCGGGAGATTCTCAAATTGCTAAAAGAGAACCTACAGATAGCACATAATCGACAGAAGATGAGTGCCGACAGGCACAGGATAGAGCATAGCTTTGAGGTTGGGGATTTGGTTTTCTTGAGACTCTAACCGTACAAACAATCATCTCTGAGGAAGAGTGGGGCCGAGAAGCTCAAGCCTAGATTTTATGAACCTTACAGGATCATGTGTCGGGTAGGCGAGGTTGCTTATGAGTTCCAGAGGGGAGCAATATTCATAACGTGTTCCACGTATCTTGCCTCAAGAAGGCGGTGGGACAATTCATCAACACATCAGAGGAGCTTCCCCCATTGAACGAGGAGGGACAGTTGGAGTTGGTTCCGGAGGAGGTACTGGAGTTTTGAGAGCGGAAACCGAGGAGCAGGGTCATCAAAGAGTGTTTGATGAGATGGAGAGGGCTTCCTGTAGAGGATGCTACTTGGGAGAGCAAGCAGGTGTTGCAACACCCTGGATTGGTATTGCTTGAGGACAAGAAATTTCGGGAAGGGAGGACTGTAATGTCCCTTTCCAAATAGGAGCTTCAGAGAGGAGGCTTAATGGTCTAAACAACCCTGTTAGACTATAGCTAGGGCCAAAAAGGGGTAAACAGGGTTACTAGAGGTCACTCCAGCCAAGGGTGTTATAATTTGAAAGTGACATTGAGCTAAAAGTGGCTAAAAGCGCTTTTAAGCCAACGTGAGCTAAAAATAGAATAGATGAGCTAAAAATAGTCAACAACAAATTAGGGTTTCGGGAAGCTATAAGAGAAGGTAAAGCGACCTAATTCAACATTATGCAGATTTTGACTTGTCATTGAGGAGAGAGGTGCATCTTGTAATGTTCTTGACTTCGCTAGTTTGGGAAATACTGCTAATCTGATATGTCTAATGTAGATAATTCATTGTTACAACATATAAATGATCATATAAATAGTAAATGAGACAAAATACTCCAAATCTTATATTATGATATCTCTGTGAGTACAATGGCGAATGCAGTTGAGTAAAATAAATCACTCGGGTAGATCAAATGACAAAAGGATCTTAGCCGGAATACAATAGAAACTAAAACAATAATACTCGATACTAGAAGGATGCAATGGATGAGATGGAGATCTGCTACAGGTTACGACAACTCACACGGTAACTGCTGCAAGTCATTTGTGGTCAAGGAGAGCTAAAATTAGAAGTCAACAACGAATTAGGGTTTCGTGCAGCTATAAGAGAAGGTACAGCGACCTAATTCACCATTATACAGATTTTGACTTGTCATTGAGGAGAAAGGCGCATCTCAGGAGAGGTAGCTCAGTGGATTCCAGGAGGAATACACCAATGGCTGATTACGGTGTTGAGAGAGACACCCTAGTGGCTAAACCTCTCGGAATTGCCTGGAAACCGTCCCAAATAGTGTGCCCTATTCTACCTCTCAGTCCTGGTGACTGTCCAGTCCTCTATTGGTGTGTTTGCACCCCGGATGGATCCCCTTGTGGGAATGCACCCCTCTGCTACTGGAAAACTGCGCCCTAGTGATTCCACTGGCAGAGTTGGCTGGTAAGTGTCTCAAACTGATTGTCATGGCCTACTGTGAAATGGGTCAGAAGGGTTTCCCTGGATTTGATCTGATGATTGCTCGGGAACCTTGAATGTGTCCTCCCTAAGTGTCACACTCCCAATGTCTGGAAAATGCGCCCCTGATGATTGCTTCGTCTGAATCTGACTAGAAACCAGGCAAAATATGTGTATGGCCTGCCTCTCAAATGGGTCGAAGGGGAATATATGAACTTTCCCTGGATGGGACAAGTTGATCCACTGAATCCGAGAGAACTGTTGTTGAAGACTGATGGAAGCCTTGTGTGATCTCCTCGGTGACTAGGGTGTCTCTCTCAACACCGAAATCAGCCATTGGTGTATTCCTCCTGGAATCCATTGAGCTACCTCTCCTGAGATGTGCCTTTCTCCTCAATGACAAGTCAAAATCTGTATAATGGTGAATTAGGTCGCTGTACCTTCTCTTATAGCTGCACGAAACCCTAATTCGTTGTTGACTTCTAATTTTAGCTCATTTGTTCTATTTTTAGCTCAAGTTTGCTTTAAACTGCTTTTACCACTTTTATCTCAATGTAACTTTCCGATTATAACACCTTTGACTGGGATGACCTCTAGTAACCCTGTTTACCCTTTTCTGGCCCTGGCTATAGTCTAACGAGGTTGTTTAGACCATGAAGCCTCCTATTTGGAAAGGGACATTACAGTTCTCCCTTCTTGAAATTGCTTGTCCTCGAGCAATACCAATCCAGGGTGATACAACACCTGCTCGCTCTCCCAAGTAGCATCTCTACTGGAAGCCCTCTCCTTCTGATCAAACACTCTTTGATGACCTTGCACAGTTTTCGCTCTCGAAACTCCAGTACCTCCTCCGAAACCAACTCCAACTATCCCTCCTCATCCAATGGGGGAAGCTCCTCTGATGTGTTGATGAATTGTCCCACTGCCTTCTTGAGGCAAGATACGTGGGACACATTATGAATCTTGCTCCCCTTTGGAAGCTCTAGCTGATAGGAAACCTCGTCTACCCGACGTATGATCCTGTAAGGTCCATAAAATTTGGGCTTGAGCTTCTTAGCCCCACTCTTCTTCAAAGATGGTTGTCTATAAGGTTGGAGTCTCAAGAAAACCAAATCCCTAACCTCAAAGTTGCGCTCTATCCTATGCTTGTCCGCACTCATCTTCTGTCGATTATGTGTTGTCTGTAGGTTCTCTTTTAGCAATTTGAGAATCTCTTGACTCTCTATGATCCAATCCTTGGCCTTGTGAGCTCTGCTCTCCCCAAATACCCGTACAATGCTTAGAAGGGTGTCATACCGATGGATATGTGGAAAGTGGTGTTGTAACAATGCTCTCCTAAATGCTACCACCTGACCCATGTTCTCTATTGTCCACCCACATAGTTCCTCAAATACCCTTCAACCCACTTGTTGACAATCTCGATCTGCCAATCTGTCTGAGGGTGATAGCTGGTGTTGGGTGTCAACTTGGTCCCCACCAATCTAAACAACTCCCTCCAGAATGTCCCAATAAACCGACTGTCCCTGTCGCTGATGGTGTTCCTTGACAACCCATGAAGTCTGAAGACCTCTCTAAAGAATAACTCGACGACTTGAACTGCATTGTACTCTGTTGTTATGGTATAGAAGTGAGCAAACTTGGTCAATCTGTCGACCACTACATAGATGCAGTCCTTACCCTGGACCTTGGGTAGGCCTGTGATGAAGTCCATCGATATGCTCTCCCATTTTTCCTCTAGAATGGGAAGTCACTGAAGTAGCCCTGCTGGAAGCGTATGCTCTAACTTGTTCTGCTGGCAAGTCACACACTCACTGAGGTATCGCATAACGTCTTGTTTGAGGCCCTTCCCTGAGAACCTCTCTCTGATCTGCCTGTAGGTTTTGAAAAACCCTTGATGGCCTACTAGTGGTGAATCATGAACTGCTACGAGGATCTTCTTCTTGATCCCTGAATTTGGTACCAAGTAGACTCTGTCCTTGTAGAATATGACATCATCAATGACCCTGTACCTGTCATCCTGAATCTATCCATCCATAATCTCGCAAGCGAAATGGTTCTTGGAATATTCCACTAACAAGTGGAATTTCCAATCCGCTGAAATCTCCATCAAAGAACATGTTGCAGGTCTCCTAGATAGCGCATCGGCCACAATGTTCTTCTTCTCCTTGACATACTCTATGTCGAAGTCGAATGCATGTACCTTCGTCACCCATTTCTATTGGCGCTCACTGAGGTCCTTCTCCTCAAGGAAATACTTCAAGTTGTTGTGATCTGTTTTGACCATGAATTTGCTGCCCACCAAATATTGTCTTTATTTGGTCAAGGCATGCATGATTGCCAACAGTTCCTTGTCATAGATGGAGTACAACCTCTCGGGCTGACTGAGCTTCCTACTCTCAAATACAATGGGGTGTCCTCCCTGCATCAAAAATGCCCCGATACCCTCCCCAGATGCATCACACTCTAATACAAATGGCAGAGTGAAGTCTGGTAATGCTAACACTGGACATGTGCCCATGACTTCCTTCATGTGATCAAAGGCTTTTTGTGATTGATCGATCTAGATGAAAGCCCCATGCTTGGTCAAATCCATCAGTGGTGGTCCAAGCTGAGAAAAACCCCTGACAAACCGCCTATAATAGTTGCATAACCCAAAGAAGCTCTTCAACTCTGTCACATTCCTGAGTGCTGGCCAATCCAAAATGGCCCTATTCTTTTCCTGGTGTACATGTACCCCTTGTGCACTAATGATGTGGCCCAAGTAAAGTAGCTCTGTCATACCAAACTCACACTTGGACTCTTTGGCGTATAGTGACTGTGCCTCCATGATGCTTAATACCTCATCCGGGTGCCTCATATGCTCCTACCATGTCTTGTTGTAGACCAAGATGTCATCGAAGAAAACCAAGACTGATTTCCTCAATTGATCCCTGAATATGTGGTTCATGCAAGACTGAAACGTAGCCAGTGCATTGGTTAGCCCAAATGGCATAACTAGAAACTCGGAATGACCAAAGTGACATCAAAATATCGTCTTCTCTATGTCCTGCTCTCGGATGCTGATCTGATGATACCGAGAGCGTAGATCAATCTTCGAGAAGAAAACTGCCCCATGTAGTTTATCCATCAACTCGTCAATGCGAGGGATAGGATATCGGTTCTTGATGGTTTTCTTGTTTAAGGCCCGATAATCAATGCACATCCTCATGGTACCATCCTTCTTCAAAACTAAGACAACTAAAGAAGCGAATGGACTGCTGCTAGGTCTGATGTGTCCTATCGCTAACAATTCCTTAATTGCTTTCTCTATCTCATCCTTGAACCTCCTAGGATGACAATAGGGTGGTGTGATCATAGGTTTGGCCCTCTCCTCCAACTCAATGGTGTGCTCAAACCCCCTTTTAGGTGGTCTCCCCGGTGGAATTGACCCAAAAACATGTTGATGTCGTCCCAACAAGTTCCTAATCTTTGTCTGATACTGTTGTCGACCCTCTGAATCCTTCCGCGTAGTGATCAAGCAGTCTACGACATATTCTACCTCCCCATATCTGAATATCCTCTCCATCCTCTTGGCCAAAATTGTCCTAGTTTCTCCTGTCGACATGCCCCTCAGAACAACCCTCTTCGCGTCACTGTCTCTGAACCCCATCTCCAAGGTTTGGTAGTTGGTGGTGATTTTGCCCAATGTGATCATCCACTAGACTCCCAATACCACATCTGTGTCAGATAGGTCAACCACATAAATTGTGTCTATCACTGTGTAGTTTCCTAACTTTATCTCCAAGTTCGGAACTTTGTCTAGACACTCCATTGTATGGCCATCTGCTACTGCAACATCAAAGGCCTCAAACTCCTCTGTCCGAAGTGCCCGTCTCGATACTAATGAAGCATCAATGAAGTTGTGGGTGGCCCCACCATCTATTAGGGCGATTGCTCGTTGTCCCTGAATAGTCCCTCTGATTCAGAGGGTATCATACCTTGGAACACCAGAAAGGGTCTCTATGACTCCCTTTGCTGGTTTTCATCTGTTAGCCTGCTCATGAGGCTGTGGAACTAATGGTGGGTGGGTTCCTGTCGGTGTTGGTGGTCTACGAGGAGGTTGCTCCTCTGCTTGTGCTGGCTCCTCCTCTGAGCTAGTGGATCCATCGTCATGCTCCTCCTCCTCACTGTCCACACTGTGTGATGCCACCTCAATATAATGAATACAAAGACCCTTGGCCATGCACCTGTGGCCTAGGACCCAAGGGTCTTTGTAAGTGAAGCAAAGCCTCTTCCTCATAAGCTCTCGCCTTGTCTCATCATCCTGCTTCTCCTTTCCCTTCCATTCTCTCTGGAATGGCTTCCTGTCTCGGTCCCTCTATGGTACGAAGGGTTTGGAAAAGGGTTTAGTCTTCGGCACTGAGTCTACCAAATCTCGAGTGCGTAAGATGGCATCCTGCAAGGTGTGAGGCTTGTATGCCTTCATCCATCCTCTCAAGGGTTCTGTGAATAACATGATCAGCCTGGGCTCGGATATATCTATCACTCCTACTTCCACCCATTGAAACTCTGTGATGAATGACTTTGTTGTGCCAGTTTGTTTAAACTGGGCTAGATCCCTTAAGATATATCTCTGGATCCCTCATACCAAACCTGTCCATGAGTCTCTCTGTGAACTCCCTATAGGAGGTGATGTGATTGTGACCCAACGTCACCAATCCATGATGCCACCATTCGTGTGCCTCACCCTCCAAGTGTAGGGTAGCGAAGCTGATGGCTTCTGTCTTAGTCATCTAGTTGAGCTTGTAGTATGTGTCTAGCTTTTGTACCCAAGCTCTCGTTGTGCATTTGGACGATCCGTCAAAAGAAGGTATAGTGAGTTTACCAACTTTCTGGATGAAATCAATGTTATGTCCTTGTTGTTGTTGTTGTCCTCCTATCTGAGGCTCTTTGGGGCGGTTCCTAAGTCTGGTTCCACAATACTCGACCAGGTTCATGTCCTGATGGAAGTCACGACCCAATGTTGCATATTCTCTCATGTACTCTACAATGTTCTTCGCCTGAGTGGGTTGCCTTTGTGCTATTCGCTATTGTGTTGTTGCTGGGGTTGCCCTCTGGAAACTAGGGAACAATGTCCTGGGAATCCTACTCGAACATGTGTATGTGCGAGTAGGTGACTGGGGTCTACTTCCTACCCCTGAGTTCCCCTGTGCGACATGTGGGGCTTGCGTGCCCACTATAACCAATCTATCAGCCATCTGCGCCAAAGATTGAGTCATGGCCTGAGTCAGAAACACTTCCAACCCAATCTGAATTGGTATAACCAATTAGTGTAAAGTCACGATCTCTATTATAACAGAGATCAAAGTCCAACGTACCCTTAAGGTATCTCATCACATGTTTTGCAGCAACAAGGTGAACACGTCTGGGCTCTACCAGATACTGACTCAAGGTGTTCACAACAAAACATATATTTGGCCTGGTTTTCGTCAGATAAATGAACGATCCAATGATCTGTTTGTACAACATAGCGTCAACCAAATCTGACGAAGTATCAACCAGGAGCTTCAACTTTGTTTACTTTGGTGTGTTCATGGATTTACACTCCAACATATCGAACCTCTTCAGTATTTCAACTGCATACTTCCCTTGGTTAAGGAAGATCTTCTCTGGGCTCTACCAAACCTCAAGACCTAAGAATTAGTGCATTAGGCCTAGGTCTTTCATCTCAAATTCTGCAACGAGCTTCTTCTTACAATCAGTGATAAGTTTTTCTTTTCCAGTTAAGAATAAGTCATCCACTTACAACAAAAATATAATTGGCTCATCATTCATAACCTTGAAGTAAAGGTTAGGATCAACTTTACTCTTGGTAAAGCCCAAGCTCGTCAGGAAACATCAAAGCCATATAATCGGAGAATGGCTTAGGTTTCTTGACTTGTCTCATGGTTCCTTCTGGGGCACCATACTTTTCTCCATCTTGAATAAGTTCCCTTTCCCAAGCTGGCTTTCTCTTGTGAGAAATCGTCATCTGGGGAGGTTCTTGAGATTCTATCATATCATGATCTTTAATCTCATCATCAGGTGAAACTATGACTTCCCTCACTAGTTCTGCAACTCTGGGAGCTACAGGATCTTCTTCATATACTTCTTCAAGTTGGCATCTTCTTGATTTCTTGAGTGTTGCATCTTCATCAAAGGTTACATCTCTGCTGATCTCAATGTGATGGTAACTTGATATGTAAATTTTGAAGGCCTTTGAGACCTCACAGTATCCAACAAATATTCCCTTCTTTCCTGAAGGGTCCAGCTTGGTTCTCTTCTCTTTCGGAATGTGTACAAACACTGGACAACCAAATATCTTGAGATGGCTTACTTCTGGCTTCTTTCCAGAGAATATTTCTTCGGGTGTTTTGAACCCAAGTGCAATATGGGATAATCTGTTTTGTACATACACTGTTGTTCTTGTTGGTTCTGCCCATAAGTGCATTGGAAGATCTTGATCATGGATCATAGTCTTCACTACTTCCATTATAGTTTTGTTCTTTCTTTCTGCTACCCCATTTTGTTGAGGATTGTAGGGAGTGGTGAGCTCCCTCTTAATCCCGATATCTCTGCAAAATCTTACAAAATCTTTTGAGGTGTATTCTCCTCCATTATCTGACCTGAGTATATTGATTTTTCTTTCAGAGAGATTCTCTATCAAGGCTTTGAAATCCTTGAATTTTCCAAACACTTCATCTTTTGATTTCAAGAAGTAAACCCAAGTCTTGCAAGAATAGTCATCAATAAATGATACATAGTATACATACCCACTAAGAGAGGTTGATGGCATTGGGCCACATACATTTGAGTGGATGAGCTCCAAGACTCCTTCTGCTTTACTATCTCTCTTCGGGAAAGGATTCTTTATGTTCTTTCCTTGTGCACATCCCTTGCACACGCCTTCATGGTCAACCTTGAATTCTAGTAGACCTGTAACTGCCTTGCTCACATATGGCAAGGCTTTGTAGTTGATGTGAGCTAGTCTTCTATGCCAAAGTTCACATGGACTCTCAGTGGAGTGAGTCAAGGTTGCATCTGAGTGACCTTTTAACTTATATAGGCCACCTTTTTTTTTCCAATAACAATTGCATCTTCTATGTTTTTTCCTTTAGGCCACATAAGGACTTCACCATCTATGAATGCAACCCTGAAACCTTTCTTATCTAAAGCCGAGATAGAAAGCAAATTCTTTGTCAAACCTGGTACATATAGTACATCTTTCATCTTCATTGGAGTCCCTGAATCAAGTTTGTAGGTGGACTCTCCCACTCCTTTGATAGGATATTGGTAATCATCTCCAAGTGTAACTTTCTAGGGAATGTTCTTTTCTTTAATGCTAGAGAGAATGTCTCTCTGACTTGTCATGTGATTAGAAGCACCACTATCTATGAGCCAAGTATCCTCTCCAGGTGATACTGATCCTGAGAGGGCAGGGAATAAGTCATAGTCTTCAATGTTTTCTTTAATCATCTTTGTGTGTGGCTCATCATCTTCAACTTCATGGGCATGGTGTCTTTTGTTATTTCTCTTCTTGTATTCTTCTCTTCTAGCTGGACAATTCTTAGCAATATGTCCCATCTTGTCACAATGGTAACATTGATAAGAGGAGAAATCTTTTTCTCTTCTTTGACCTTTCTGAAACTTCTAGAATCTCCTTAATCTCCTTGGAGGGTGAGATTCCTTATGTAGGTGGGTCTCCTTCTTGAAGTGAGACCTTCTCTTTCCTCCTTTAGCATGAGCAGCTAGGGCTTGATCTTCATCCCTTAGTAGTACTGCTTCTCGGTTAGCTACTCTTGCTTCTTCTTGAACACATTCTTCCCAAAGACTGTCAAATTGTAGTTTCTCCTTTCTGGCACAAATAGTTTGGATGAATGCATCCCAAGGTCTTGTGAGACCATTAAGAGCTGTCATTATGAGTTCATCTTCATCTAGGTTGTCTCCAATTGCTTCTAGTTGCTCTTTGAATTGAGAAACCCTAGAGAAATAGTCATGAACGGTTTCTCCTTTCTGCATCTTTGTAGTCTTGAGTTGGGTTCTCAAGTTCATCTTTCGGTTAATGTTCCTTCCTTCATGCATTCTGGTTAGGGCATCAAACATTTCTTTTGGAGTATTCTTAGAAGACACTTGAGGGATCAAGTGGTCTTTAATAGAGTCTGCAATGATTCTTTTGGCCTTAACCATATCCTTCTGGTACTTTGCTTTAGTTGTAGCATCTGCAGGTTCTGGTACATTTTCCTTGATGAATCTTGCAAGGTCATTCTCTTCAAGAATGAGTGCAATCCTATACTTCTAGGCACGAAAGTTATCCACACCTTCTAACTTGTCAACAAGCTCGGTGCTTGCAGACATCTTGACCTGGAGCTAGGAAAATGACCAAAACTCGAAAGTGCTCAGAAATTAAATCTGAACTTACCAGGCGGTGCGTTTGGCTGAGGCAAGTAGCCTGGTGCAGTCTGTTTTCTGAAAATCCAATTTTTACCCCTTGAAACTAGGCCTACGCAAATCTGTACCTGTACTTCTGGTATTGGTTCTGGTTTCTTGGTTTTCTGGTACCGGTGAAAACTAAGGT
The DNA here is from genome assembly GCA_009831015.1 of Picea engelmannii. Taxonomy (NCBI): domain Eukaryota; kingdom Viridiplantae; phylum Streptophyta; class Pinopsida; order Pinales; family Pinaceae; genus Picea; species Picea engelmannii. The sequence continues at coordinate 7,296,594 of ML776553.1, read as the reverse complement.
TTCACTTTCTAAAGGCTCTGGCCACTGAAAAGGTGCGCTTAAGCTACCAATGAGTTCGCTAGGCTAGGGCGCACTTCCCTAGATAGTTTTTAGGCTGAAATTCTCTTCCAACAAAAAGCCCTGATTTTCTTGTACAACAATAGTGACATTTTTGGTAACCCAGTGAAAGGTGTTTTATTCAGTCAAGCTCTGATACCATGTTAAATTTAGAGTTGCTATTAAGTTCTTTTCAATTTACTAGACAATAAGAGCATAAGCAGGATCACTGAAAGATACACAATCACAAGGTACACAACATTTATCCTGGGAAACTCTCATGGGGGAGAAAACCCAGCAAAAACTTCCTTAATATAGATTGTCAATACAATGCCAAGATAATAAACCAAACACAAGAGAATATCCAACACTGAGCAATGTGCCTCTCTCTTCCTTCTTCCGGCAACTGGCAACTGCAGCTTCCTTCAAACTTGCGCACTAGATGAGTGAGTGAATGAGGTGCTAGCCTCTCTTATTGATACTAGTTGAGGAGCACTAGGGTGGTTGTTAACTTTAGAGCTGATGTTAAGTTCTTTTCAATTTACTAGACAATAATAGCATAAGCAGGATCATTGAAAGATACACAATCACAAGGTACACAACATTTATCCTGGGAAACCCTCATGGGGGAGAAAACCTAGCAAAAACTTCCTTAATATAGATTGTCAATACAATGCCAAGATAATAAACCAAACACGAGAATATCCAACACTAAGCAATGTGCCTCTCTCTTCCTTCTTCCGGCAACTGGCAACTGCAACTTCCTTCAAACTTGCGCACTAGATGAGTGACTTGAGTGAGTGAGTGAATCTTGCGCACTAGATGAATGACTTGAGTGAGTGAGTGAATGAGGCGCTAGCCTCTCTTATTTATACTAGTTGAGGAGTGCTAGGGTGGTGTCTCTTCATCAAGCAGGGCCGACTTCTTCACTTAGTGGCTAAAGCCACTTTAATTAGCCCTAGGGGCTGACTTCTCAATTAACATCATATAATTAGGGTTTGACCAATCCACAAAAGGGGATTTGGTCATACATAAGTCTCAACATGATCAATCCACAAAAGGGGATTGATCCATAAGATAATAACTCAATAATAAATAGAATATACTTTGCAGTTACAATATTTCAACACTCCCCCTTAACAAGAAGGGTATTCTACAACATCATCAGGAGAGAGAGAGGGCAGCAACAACAACATTATCTGGAACACTGACTGGCATATCTATAAATCATCGAAAGTTTTTCTCATCATCAATAACATCATCGTTCACAGCATGGAGCTGGAGTATCATCATCATCATTCACAGCATGGAGTTGGAATAACATTATCATCATCATTCATAGCATGGAGATGGAATCTAAAACATCAACATCAGTTAGCATAAAAGCTATAACAACATCATCATCAACAACACGAGGCTGGAGCAACAACATCATCATCACAGGGCAACAGAATGAGACAGGTGTAACAACATTTTTTGGTACTCTGACAGTCCCTAGGGAACTGCCTTGGAATCATAAGATCCCCTAGGATATAAAATCCTAACGGAGCTACCACGTGGTACTTTGACAGAACGTCCTTACCGGACCTTTGGGATCTTCCCAGGAATCATAAGATTCCCTAGGATTATAAAAATCCTAACGGAGCTACCACTATTGACCACAACTAGCATATACATGCACAGGTACTCTGACAGACCGTCCTTACTAGACCTTCGGGATCTGTCCAGGGATGATCAGTCCCCTAGGATATAAAATCCTAACTGAGCTACCTATTGTTGGTCAGGATACCCTAGTATCATCAGCATCACTCCCCCTTTCGAGAGAGGTCCTTTCGGACTATACCAAGCTTGTCTCGAAAGTGCTCAAACTTTACACGAGGCATAGGCTTGGTCAACACATTTGCAACCTGCTCATCTGTGCCAACATATTGGAGCTTTATCGCTCCCCTCAGCACCATATCACAAATGTAGTGATACTGGATTTCTATGTGCTTTGACTTGTTATGGAACACAGGGTTCTCTGTCATCTTTATGCAACTCTGGTTATCACATAGAATCACGATTGCTTCCATCTCCAGATCAAATAGACATGTCAACAACTTCCGAAGCCATATGGCTTCACAACTGACGGAACATGCAACAATGTATTCTGCTTTTGCCATGCTAAGAACAATACTGGATTGCTTCCTACTCTGCCATGAAGTCATGGCTGACCCCAGACTGAAACAACATCCTGAAGTGTTCTTTCTGTCAAAAACACTTATAGCCCAATCTGAATCGGTATAACCAATCAGTCTGAAGTCATGATCTCCATTATAACAGAGACCAAAGTCCAACGTACCCTTAAGGTATCTCATCACATGTTTTGCAGCAACAAGGTGAACACGTCTGGGCTCTACCAGATACTAACTCAAGGTGTTCGCAACAAAACATGTATTTGGCCTGGTATTCGTCAGATACATCAACGATTCAATGATCTGTTTGTACAGCGTAGCATCAACCAATTATGACGAAGTATCAACCAGGAGCTTCAACGTTGTTTCCATGGGTGTGTTCATGGATTTACACTCCAACATATCGAACCTCTTCAGTATTTCAACTGCATACTTCCCTTGGTTAAGGAAGATCTTTTTTGGGCTCTGCCAAACCTCAAGACCTAAGAAATAATGCATTAGGCCTAGGTCTTTCATCTCAAATTCTGTAGCAAGCTTCTTCTTACAATCAGTAATGAGATTTTCTTCTCCAGTTAAGAATAAGTCATCCACATACAGTAGCAATATAATTGGCTCATCATTCATAACCTTGAAGTAAAGGTTAGAATCAACTTTACTCTTAGAAGAAAGCCCAAGCTCGTCAAGAAACTGTCAATCCTTCCATACCAAGCTCTAGGAGCTTGCTTCAATCCGTACAGAGCCTTCTTCAACCTGCAGACATGAGTCTTGAATTGAGAAACCCTAGAGAAATAGTCATGAATGGTTTCTCCTTTTTGCATCTTTGTATTCTTGAGTTGGGTTCTCAAGTTCATCTTCCGGTTAATGTTCCTTCCTTCATACATTCTGGTTAGGGCTTCAAACATTTCTTTTGGAGTATTCTTAGAAGACACTTGAGGGATCAAGTGGTCTTTAATAGAGTCTGCAATGATTCTTTTGGCCCTAACCATATCCTTCTGGTACTTTGCTTTAGCTGTAGCATCTGCGGGTTCTAGTACATTTTCCTTGATGAATATTGCAAGGTCATTCTCTTCAAGAATGAGTGCAATCCTATACTTCCAGGCACATAAGTTATCCACACCTTCTAACTTGTCAACAAGCTCGGTGCTTGCAGACATCTTGACCTGGAGCTGGGAAAATGACCAAAAATTGAAAGTGCTCATAAATTAAATCTGAACTTACCAGGTGGTGCGCTTGGTTGAGTTGAGTAGCTTGGTGCAGTTTGTTTTCTGAAAATCCAGTTTTTACCCCTTGATAACAAGGCTACTCAAATCTGGATTGGTACTTCTGGGACTGGTTTTGGTTCCTGGTTTTCTTGTTTTTTGGTACTTGTGAAAACTAGGGTTTCACTTTTCGGAGGCTCTGGCCACTGAAAAGGTGCACTGAAGTTGCCAATGAGTTCGCTAGGCTAAGGCGCACTTCCCTAGATAGTTTTTAGGATGAAATTCTCTTCCAACAAAAAGCCCTAATTTCTTGTACAACAACAGTGACGCTTTTGGTAACCCAGTGAAAGGTGATCTATTCAGTCAAGCTCTGAAACCATGTTAAATTTAGAGTTGCTATTAAGTTCTTTTCAATTTACTAAACAATAATAGCATAAGCAGGATCACTGAAAGAAACACAATCACAAGGTACACAACATTTATCCTGGGAAATCCTCATGGGGGAGAAAACCCAACAAAAGATTCCTTAATATAGATTGCCAATACAATGCGAAGATAATAAATCAAACACAAGAGAATATCCAACACTGAGCAATGCGCCTCTCTTCCTTCTTCCGGCAACTGGCAGCTGCAACTTCCTTCAAACTTGCACATTGGATGAGTGACTTGAGTGAGTGAGCGAATTAGGCACTAGCCTCTCTTATTTATACTAGCTAAGGAGCGCTAGGGTGGTGTCTCTTCATCAAGAAGGGTCGTCTTCTTCACTTAGTGGTTAAGACCACTTTAATTAGCCCTAGTGTACGACTTCTCAATTAGCATCATATAATTAGGGTTTGACCAATCCACAAAAGGGGATTTGATCTTATACAAAGCCCGACTTGATCAATCCACACAAGGGAATTGATCTATAAGATAATAACTCAATAATAAGTAGAATATTCTATGCAGTTACAATATTTCAACAACTTTGTCCTCTTCTCTGAGGGGACATGAGAGTATGTCAAGCACCCAAAAATACGCAAGTGCTCAACATCAGGCCTCTTCCTAGAGAAGGCCTCCTCATGAGTCTTCCTCCCCAAAGCTCTATGGGGAGTCCTGTTCTACAGACAAACTGTAGTACTACAAGCCTTTTTCCATAAGTAGAATGGTAGTGCCTGATCATGCAACATACTCCTCGTTGCACCCACTATGGCCCTGTTCTTCCTCTTTGCAACCCCGTTCCACTGTGGGTTGTAAGGAACAGTCAACTGCCTTCTGATACCCTGTCGGGTGCAGAAATATGCAAACTTTGTGGAGGTATACTCACCTCCATTGTCTGACCGTAAGATCTTGATCTTCTTTCCTGTATGGTTCTCCACAAGAGCTCTAAACTCTTGGAACCTCTTGAAGACCTCACTCTTGGTCTTCAGGAAATAGATCCAGGTTTTCCTAGAGTGGTCATCAATGAAAGTAACATAATACTCACAAACACCCAAGAAAATACGTGACATGGGCCCACACACATCTATGTGTATCAAATCTAGTACCCCAGCTGATCTACTGTCACTGTTAGGAAAAACAGTCTTGGTGTACTTCCCAAGAGCACATCCTTTGCACACGTCCTAATTCTCAACACTGAACTGTGGCATCCCTGTCACAATCTCTCTCAGCGATATCAAAGTGCCATGATGCAGATGAGCCATCGACGATGCCATAGCTCGCACAACTGACTGTTGCTGCTACTCGCTGCCAAGGCATGCAACGACTGAAAAAGTAATCTATATAGTTTCACATCCCGTGTACCAATCACCCTGCCAGAGGTGATACTGGACCCCTTAGGGTGTATGAGGACCTTTTTCCCTCTGAAGGACACCTCAAAACTCTTATCCTGTAGGAATGAAACTGAAATAAGATTCTTCTTCATCCTAGGGACAAATAACACATCCTTGAACACCAAGGGTGGCATACACTCCCTCTGAAATGATTATGTGCCATGCTCGACCGCCCTGACAATGGTGTTGTCTCCAAGAATTATCTCCAACCTGATCTCTGGATCTCTGAGATCAGTGAAGTGCTCTCTCACACCTGACATGTGACTCGAAGCTCCACTGTCAATGTACCAAATGCTGGAAGGTGACTCAACTGATGTGCAACAAACAATCAAGGAGCACTCCCTCTCAAATTGAGTGTTGAACTCCTCCTCATCTACTGTCGTTGTAGTGCCACCCTGCTTCTTCTTCTTCTTCCTATTGGGACACTATCCAACATAGTGCCCCATACTCTTACAAGCAAAGCACTTCATTTTGCTCATATCTCTATGCTGCTCTCCACCTCTTTGTTGCTCCTTGGCCCCAACCTTTGGACCCTTCTTGGTCTTCCTCTTGCCCTTTGCCAAAAGAGAAAGATCCTCCTCAATCTATCCACCTCTCTGCTGGCTCGTAGATCCAGAACCACGCCTCGTCTCCTCCTACACAAAATCGTCCCAGAGCCTCTCCCAACTGGGCACATGCTCCCTGGCCACGATACCGTGTACAAAACCCTCCCACGGTTTGGTAAAGCCATTCGAGGCTGCCCGTACCAACTCAGGGGAATCCACTATCTCGCCAACTGCACCCAACTCATCTCGAATTTGAGTGAACCTTGAGAGGTATGAGGTAATCGTCTCAGTCTTCAACATCTTGGTGCTTCTTAGCTTCTCCTGAAGCACCATCTTGTGATTCTGGTTTGGACTCTAATAAAGACTACAAAGAGACTGCCACATCTGATAAGCATAGTCTTTGCCAGAAATGTGAGGAATCACATGGTCCTTCACCGCATCAAGGATTGTTCTCTTGGCCCTCTTGTTGGTCTTCTGGAACTCAGCAAGAAGGACTGCATCCGTAGGAAGTATGAGGGGGTACTCTACAATCTCCCACAACTCTCCCTCGTCAAGAATCATCACTATCCTTTCCTTCCAAGGCGACCAATTACTTGCCCGTGCAAGTCTATCCTCTACTCTCAAACCACTAGCAACCAAGTCTGCCATCTGATGCCAAACTGATACTCTCTAACCAAGAAAACTGAACACCTCTGAAGCAACAAAATTCTGCCAACTTTACACTCTACACAAATGTGAACAAGAAGCTCTAAACTGTGCACAATAAAACTGCCAACTGTATGCTCAGAAATCAGCCACCAAAAGAGCCCTTTGGCTCTGATACCATGAAGATTTTTGAGGAACTAAAGGCTGCCCAACAGGTCTGTCTTTTGACCTCTTATTGGGCTCTAAGTTCAAGGTTCCAAATCTGTCCTTGCTGCTGTTTTAGGACAGCAAACAGATCTGTTCAAACTCCCCCTCAAATCTGCCTTTAAACTGATGATTGGATGCTCTTTTAAGGTGCCCTTGCAAGTATTCTCGTAACTGATGTTAGCACATGTGTAAAACTTAAAACATATAATACTCCTCTAGGATCTTAACAACTCCTAAGGCTGATCAATAACTAAGCATACATGAAAATTGAACACAGCATGTTTTTGGTCAACATGACCCTGGAAAAACCCCCATGGGGAAAACCAGTTTGGATAGATGTATATATATGGAGTTCCTCAAGCACTAATAACAACAAGGAATACAAAACAAATGAACCTGTACAATTTGCTAGCTCCTCTCAAGCATAGCAATCAAGTTCCTTGAAGAATGCGCCCCCTAGAAGTGCGTCCTTCTTTTCTTGTCCAAGCTTGAAGATGAAAGCACCCTTGGCCTTTCCTTTGGCTGATTGAGAAACCCTTTTACACCCTTTACTCTTTGTGTGCTCCCTCAACAATGAACCAATCAGATCTGAGTTTACTCCTCTCCAACATGTGCCTGCAAGCTTGCGCCCCTCCACCAAGCAACCATACTACAACTCCATGAATGAAGCTCAAAGCCTCCTTGCACCCTCCATGAACAAGTGCACCCTAGCTTGCTCCTTCAAACCCTCCTTTCTCACTTCTCTTCTCCTCACCCAACTCTCTCAAGGGATCAAGTGAACAATATGCCTCCCCTTTGCCCTATGCGCCCCCTTTAGCCATCCTTAGGCCAAACCTAGAGATCAATGGCCAAGATCAAATCAAGCCAACTCTAATCAAAGGGTGAGATCTCATCTCAAGTATCTCACTTAGAAACCCACTTTTGGTTAAGTTTCCTGAGTTTGCTTTATGTCTCTTAATTCACCCACAAAGTGAATTAATTGTCACTTTATGACTTAAGTGACATATTTCACTTTTGACTTAAATCTCCTAAGTCAAAGTGAAATTAGACATAAAGTAAAAGGGAAAAGGGTCAAATCATTTCCCTCTTGTGGTTAGAGACACACAACCACAAGGGGACCACTTCCCAAGGTACACAAAACTCAACACTATAGCACAGTGCACTCATTTTTCCTTAGGACCCATGCAACCCTAATCCTTGTTGTCAATCCAGAAAAATTCTGCAAGGGGCTCTGTTGAAGATTTTGATCAAGGGACTCACTAGACTCCTGGGGTCATGCTGATCGCAGTGGTACCCCTCTTCCATAAGCCTTTTTTTTATGTGGACCCACTGGCCCCATTATTGACTTCCAATCTCAACAGCGCCAAAATGCAACACTAATCACATACCTACAACTCCAATAAGTGTTTTTGTGTGGACCTGCTAGCCCCATCTCCCTAGCCCAACTCGCCCATCCCCTTTTTTTTTATGCACCCTCTCCAAATGGCCACCCGAAACCAAGACCTTGGCAGCAACGTTGTTAACATGGAACATCTATGTGAAAACTTGCAAATCAAACTCATGCAAACTCAAGCTAATACCGAAAAGAAAATTCTACAATTAATGACCAACTTGCTACATTGATTACCAATCTCAACACACTGGATGGCATGCAGAACAACCTCTCTACATTTCTTCAAAGATTCATGGATGTCAACTTCCCGAAACATCCCTTACACTAAGAATGAGTTGAATTCTCCCCATCCATGGGGCTTCACTCTCACACCCATGTTCGTGATATGTGCCTTCTTAAAGTGGATGTGAATAAATTTGATGGCTCAGACCCCACTGCATGGGTCACTCAAACAGAACACTATTTTTTCCTGCATGGCATCACCGATCACTTAATGAAACTTCGTGTTAGTGTCTTATATTTAGATCCTGAGCATTGGCAATGGTGGCAATGACATAAGAATTCCCACAAAGGTTACATTTCTTGGATTCAATTTGTCATAGATATTTATAAGCGTTTTGACATTGATGCTCATCATTTGGGTTGCTTAACCAAGCTTAAACAGATAAGTACATTCGAAGATTACATCTCTACTTTGAGCAACTGGTTTTCCGCATAGAAGGCATGTCGGATATCTCTTTTAGAGAATGTTTTATTAGTGGTCTAAAGGAAGAAATCCGTGCTCACATCTTAATGGCTCGCCCTACCACTTGGCTCGAAGCCACTCACCGAGCCAGGAAAGCACAACATGTGGTTACTATTCAAATAAAAAAACCAGCCTTTATTTCTTACCCCCATCCCACCAATCCTTCTTCTCCCTCTCCTCCTCTCAAGATCCACAAATTAACTAGGGATGAAATGGTCGAACGTCAACTTAAAGGCCTTTGTTACAATTGTGATGACAAATATTTTCCTAGGCACAAATGTGAGGAGCAAAAATGTTTTATGGCCATTTCCAAAGACATTTTAGAAGATGAAGGTGATGCTCTCCCTCAAGAGCCCCTACCTCAACCAAATGATGATATTATACTTGTTGATCAACAAGGTGTGGAACCCCATATCTCCCTCCATGTCTTGACTAGTATTTCAGCTCCCCAAACACTTAAATTAATTAGCTATATCAAGCACCGTAAAGTCATTGTCTTAATTGACTACGACAACACCCATAACTTTATTCCATGTTACGTTGCCCAAGAGACACATTGTTATATTCATGCAATGAACAACTTTCAAATCATGATTATTAATGGCGGCTCCATGAAGTGTGGGGGCCGTTGTGAAAATGTGCGCCTTCAAAATTGGAGATTATTCTTTGAAATCCCATATGTTTGTCATTGAAATAGGTGGCTGTGACATTGTTCTGGGTGTTGAATGGTTACGCACATTGGGTCTCATCGCCATGGATTTCTAGGAGTTATACATGAGCTTCTAGTACGTTGGGCATCATTATACTCTCCAAGGAATCACCGCAAGTTCTCCAAAGATTGTTAGCTCACATTGTATGGAAAAACTCCTCAAAAAAGGCCATTATGGCATTATCACCCAGTTTCATGCTATTCAAGCCTTTGAGACCCCTTCCCAACCCAGTCATCTTGAAATGCAGTCCCTCTTAACCAAACATCAATCAGTTTTTGACACCCCCCAAGGCCTCCCACCGTCTAGTGGTGCCCATGATCATTCCATTCCCCTCATACTGTAATGTCCCTTTCCAAGTAGGAGGTCCAGAGAGGAGGGCTTAGTAGTCTAAACATCCTCGTTAGACTATAGCCAGGGAGAAACAATGGAAACAAGGTCATTTGATGTCATTTCACTAGGGAATGTTATATTTCAAAAGTGACATTAAGTGAAAAGTGGGAAAAGCACCTTTTAAGTGAATTAAGCTAAATATAGAGGGGTGCCTAAGTGGAAGAGCTAAATATAGAGGTCAATAGAGAATTAGGTTTGAGTGGGTATATGAAGGGAAAAGTGACCTAATTCCTCATTATGCAGTTTATGATTTGACATTTGAGCTCTGAGGAGAAAACACAGGTTTAGGCGAATCAGTGGGATTGTGGATTCTAGGAGGAAGACACTAGTGGGTTGATTTCGATGTTGAGAGACACACCCTAGTCACTGAAAAGATCATGAAGGTCTTTCATTGGATTGCAACGACATATTTGCAGGTTTATATAGCTAGGGTGCACTTCTTCAGGAAGAGGGTGTGAGAGCTGGGAGACTCAGAGGATTAGCTCGTCCCGACCCAAGAGAATCCACAGATTTCCTTCCGACCCAATTGAGAGGAAGGCAGGGTGCATCTTTTGAGCTATTACTCGTCAAATTCTGACAGAGGATCCTCTAGGGCACATCAATTAGCCAGTGAGGGCGCAACACTTGGGGAAGGTACATCCAGGGTTCTAGAGAGATCACCGAACCAGATCCCGGGAAACCCTTCCGACCCATTACAGAGGATACCAGGGCACTTAGTTTGAGACACATACAGCCAGATTTCGACGGTGGAATCACTAGGGTGCAACAGTTGACCGGAGGAGGGGGTGCAAACCCCTAGGGGATCCCATCTGGGGTTTGTATAGATCAACAAAGGATTAATCTTCAATCCGACAGACACGGAGAGGGTGTTTGAGGTCAGGGCGCATTGTTTGGGACAAATTTAAGATTGATCTAAGGAGTTTAGCCACCAAGGAGAACATTTCAGTCTTGCAGCAGTTGTCGTAGCATGCAGCAGTTCAAATCGCTCATCCATTGATTCAACATCATTCTTCTGGTTCCGGGTATTATTGCTTTAGTTTTATTATTGTATTCCGGCTAAGATCCATCTAGCTCTGATCTAGCCGAGAGATTCATTTTATTTCACCGCACGCGGTATTTTACTCGGTCCTATTTCATAATACATAGATTACAGTTGTTTTGTGTTCTTTATTTATTGCATATTTGATTATATATTGTAAACAAGTGTTCCACCTAAAACCACATGCAAAATCACCAAGCATGTTAATACTGAATTACTAAATGCATCTAGAAACCCAAAGTGTATCAGTTTTGGCAGCAAACAATCGACAATCGAGGCCTATTTCATCACTAGTGATCATGGTACTCAAAAAAGAAGCCATTTGCCATATGTGTCTTGATTTTCGTGCTCTCAACAAAATCACCATCAAGAACAAGTTTCCCATTCCAGTTATTGATGATCTTTTGGATGAACATAGAGGTGCCCAATTCTTTTTCAAACTTGACCTTCGTTCATGCTATCACCAAATCCATATGAAAGAGGATGATATTCCCAAAACTGCTTTTCACACTCATAAAGGCCATTATGAGTTCTTGGTGATGCCTTTTGGCCTTTGTAATGCACCCACCCTCCACCTTCCAGAGTCTCATGAATCATATATTTAAACCCTTTCTATGTCATTTTGTCATGGTCTTTTTTTATGACATCCTCGTCTACAACAAAACTTGGCAGGCCCATGTTACCCATGTAGACTGGGTTTTACCACTCCTTTCTCATCATCAACTATTTCTCAAGAGATCCAAATGTGCCTTTGGAATTTCTGAATTTGAGTATTTGCGCCATATTGTTAGTAAGGATGGTGTACGAATGGATGCAAAGAAAATTGAAGCAATGAAGGATTGGCCTCGTCCTACAACTCTTAAAATTTTACGAAGTTTCCTTGGTCTAACAGGGTACTATAGAAACTTTGTCCAAAACTATGGCAAAATTGTGTCTCCTCTTTTTAAGTTTCTTGCTTAAGCTGTTATTATTAATCTCGAGTTCTTATTACAGTTATAACAACAGCATAATAAGGATCTTACTGAAAGAAACAAGATAATAGAGTACACAAGCATTTATCCTAGGAAACCCTCAAGGGGAAGAAAACCCAACAAAACTTCTTTAATATAGATTCAATAACCAAGTACAGTACCAGAATAACTCTCTCTCTAAAAGAGACAAACTACCATGATGCTAGACCAGAAAATAATCAAAGAACCATAGCCAATCCAATGCCAAGACAATAAACCAAACACTAGAGAATATCCTCTCCCAAGCAATGCGTCTCTCTCTCTCTTCCTTCTTCCGGCAATTGGTAACTGCAGCTTCCTTCAATACTTGCGCACTAGATGAGTGAGTTGAGTGAGTGAACAAATGAGGCGCTAGCTTCCTTTATGTATACAAACTGGCAAGCGTTGAAAGGATGTCTCTTCACTGGCAGGGCCGACTTTTCTTTCTGGGTAGTTAGAACCACTTTAATTTGCCTGGGGGCTGACTTCTTAATTTGCATATTACATTTAGGATTTGACCAATCCGCAGAAGCAGATAAGAATATTCTTTGCAGTTACACAATATTTCAACACTCCCTCTTAACAAGAAGGATATTCTTTATCTTTTGACAGGTCATTGGATGTCATCATCAACTGAACAATATTATCTGGGCAATATCATCAACTGGATAATCATCATCAACTGGACAACATCATCAACTGGGTAACAACATTCACTGGATAACATCATCAACTGGGCAACATCATCAACTGGGCAACAACATCAACTAGATAATAGGAGGCATCAATTTAATCCACTTGGTCATCTGGCATCACGATCACTAACTGGTGTTGAAATAATGTAACTGCGAAGAGTATTCTTATTATTATTGTTATTTTATTATTAAGATTAATCCCCATTGTGGATTAATCATGTCGGTAATTGTATTAGGACCAAATCCCCTTTCGCGGATTGGTCATCAGACAATTGTAATAGGCAGAATAAGAAGTCGGCCCCAACAGTTATTATTGAGACCCAAAATTAAATTAAAGGTGGGTTTACCCACCCAGAGTGAGAGGTCGGCCCTGCCAGTGAAACCCTTTCACACGTGTCAGTCTTGTATATATAAGGAGGCTAGCGCCTCACTTTATCACACAACTCACTTGCTCATTCTCTTATGAGGCAAGCTACAATTACCAATTGGAGAGAGGAGAAGAAGAGTGGCGCATCTTTTGGGGAGGACTATCTGTATTGGTTTGAGTTATCTCTTGAACATTGTATAGGCAATTTATGATAAGGAAGTTTTTGCTGGGTTTTCTTCCCCTAGAGGGTTTCCCAGGATAAATGTTGTGTCTCTTGTGAATGTGTATTTCTCAGTGATCGTGATCTTGTTCTTATGTTGCTCTTATCTATTGAAATGCAAAGAACTATAATAATGGCATAAACATTAACAACTAGTTCTCCATGAATCCATATTAAAGAAGTTTTGTTCTCTTTATCTTCGCGCAGAAGATATTCTTTCTTATCTTCACACAAAAGATATCTTATCTTCACACAGAAGATGTCTTATCTTCACACAGAAGATATTCTATGAGTTTTTCCATTCCTTTTATGTTCTCCCTTCTCTTGTAGTCATCTATCTCACCCATCCACTGGGGA
>ML776553.1:7251143-7275750 GCA_009831015.1 Picea engelmannii | reverse complement strand
GAGCAGTTTAAACTTTAAACTTGACAGTTGAAACCCTTCACACAGGTCGCTGGCTCACACTGCACAGGTCGCGGGCTCTCGGCGCTCACAGTCACGGGTTCACAGGTCACGGGCTCTCGGCGCTCACACTCGCGGGTTCACAGATCGCGGCTATGTCGCGGGCTCACAGGTCGCGGCTCAAACTTCACAATGAAACTTAAAATCGAAACCCTATTCTTGTTTTAAGTTTTAACAATTATGCAATGAGAATCGAGCGACTGTTTTAATTTTTTAATCATATGAATGGGCCGAATTTTTAAATAAAATAAAATTTTAATTTATAAAACAGTCGGGTTTCATTTAAAAATTTTATTTTTTTGCATTTTAAAATTAAAATTTTTTTGAAACGTACCCCCTGGCGTCCCCCCGTCCCCGGGACGTGAGGAACGCGTCCCCTGCGTCCCCCACCCGGGGGGGACGCGTCCCCGTGGAACACTGGTTGAAAGGAGGTGTCTCTTCATTGGCAGGGCCAACTTCTCTTTCTGGGTAGTTAGAACCACTTTAATTTGCCTGGGGGCCGGCTTCTTAATTTGCATATTACATTTAGGATTTGACCAATCCGCAAAAGGGGATAAGAATATTCTTTTCAGTTACACAATATTTCAACACCTCTCACTGACTTACTCAAGAAAGATGCTTTCAATTGGAATGCAATTGCAGATCTAGCCTTCTAGGAACTGAAAGATGTTATGTGTACTGCCCCAGTACTTGTTCTGCCTGACTTCACTAAGACTTTTGTTTTGAAATGTGATGCCTTGGGAAAAGGCATAGGAGCAGTTCTCATGCCAGAAGACAAACCCTTAGCCTATACCAATAAACAGTTTTGTGACAGACACTTGGGCAAGTCCACTTATGAAAAAGAAATGTTGGCTATTTTGCACATTGTGGATATCTGGCATCCTTACTTGCTTGGGCATCGTTTCCAGATCAAAACGGATAATCATAGCCTCAAATACTTTTTGGAGCTAAGGATTTCATCACAAGAACAACAAAATTGGGTTACCAAAATGCTAGTCTATGATTATGAGATCATTTAAAAGAAGGGTAAGGAGAATGTGGTTGTTGATGCTCTTTCCAGAAAATATGAAGAGCCGCTTTGCACTCATTCATTGTAGCTGATTGGGTGAATGAAATCCATAATGAATGGTTCACTGATTCCAAGATTGCCAGCCTGATCCAGCAACTTCAACATGATTCTAATGTATCTCCTGGCTACACTTGGCACAATGATGAACTCCACTATAAAGGGCATCTATATTTGATCAAGAAGTCTATTTCTAAAGCCACTGTGTTATCTGAACTCCATGCATCCCCAACGGCAGGTCATTCTAGCTTTCATAAAACATATGAACAGATCAAACGTTCTTTTTTTTTGGGAAGGCATGAAAATGGACATCCAACTTAAGTACGTCAAATGCAAGATTATTTGCCCAATGTTTGTGTGAAATGCTTCTCAATTAATAACTGTGATATTCCAGATTTTAGAACAGTTAATAAGGATAGTTTAATCACAAGCTTTCATGAAATTTAAAGCATATTCATATGGTAAAGTGCCCTTAACTATTTGCTGCTGCAAATGGTCTGAAAACATATTCTTTCCATAACTTGGTAAAGGTAAAATTCATCTCCCACATTGTGCAGTGTGAAATGGTCCAAAGTTTTCATCAGCCAAATTTGCACCAATTATGGACTCTCCTGTTACCCCTCATACTGTTTAAGAGGTAACCATGTGATTCTCATAACATGCTAGAGATTTTTGTACAAGTACCAACTTCCCGGTGGCATGATGTTCCAGTTCACATTGACCGTGAGCAATTCAGATTTGTCATCCAGAGAACATATCTCAAAGATCTTGCTGCATGATGATCTTCTTTGCACAGTGGATATGCCCACCTTGATGATTTCTTGATGATGGTAGCATAGTTCAGTTGATTTTCCATAGTGGTGATAATGGTGTACACATGATGCTCTATCGATGATTACGCTTGCCTATAGGGCCTCTATGATCTCCCGCTGAGGTTATCATCAATTCTGTCGCTGTTTTGAAGCCATGTTTTCGAGTAACTCCAGAGAGTTGTATCTATTGTCACCCACACAAGCTGCGGTAAAGGAAGTGAGTCTTCTTGGATATTCTGACTTGAGACTATTAGTGAGTTGCAACAGATCATCAATAATTGCAGCTTAGATAAAAATGAACATGCATACAGCTTCTTTTATTCTTCAATTTACTTTAGGGCATTTTAACCAAGTAAACACCTCTTCCAACCACCCTAGGTTGTGTACCCAAAAAGTAAAATAATTTTGCCAAGGCATGCCTATGTTGTGTTCTGCGAGTTATTGATTAGTTCCTTGAATTGTTTTTAATGGTAAATAGGAATGTAATCAGTTGAGAATTTCATATTCCACGTTTCAGATTCTTGCTTTCCTAGTTTGAAAAAACCTTTTCTATTCATATTCAATGTCAGCAGAAGGTTGGCAATTATGAAAGGCCTTGCAGGATTGACAACGCATAAGGAATAGCACCACCTGTCTCTTTATATACATCAAAACAATTCTGTAATGATGGCACTATTGGTAAATAGCAAAAATAATATATAAATGTCTGTCAAAATATTCTAACAATTCTTTGATGAGGATGAGTGAAAAGATTTGTATCCAGTATTACATTTAAAGCAAGGTTTATACCTTGTGAGCTATGCCCACCGTTTATAAACCTGTGCATGTTTATCAACAAGGAGGAAGTGTAAATGGTTGATTGTGGATGAAAATGTCACTATTATTATGATGGAAAAATGATTCTGGATTTTTTCACTGCAATCGGTTATAATTATTTGGTATATCTTGATATAGTTACTAAACATATTAGAAAATAATAGTTTTCATCGTTCTTGTCTCATTGCAGATGAGCTCCCAGAAGGACTCGTGCGTGAGTTTCCAGATGCAAATGTGCTCGAGAAACCTGTTTTATCAGAGGAATCATCAGTTGTGCACACAATTTCTGACCTTGATAATCTTCGGAAGCAGTTAGAGGCTCTTAATGCAGATTAATGTCTGTTATAACTTAATCACCCTGCCTTTTCTAAATATAACGATGGTTGAGTAAGCTAGTATTTGGTTGCTTGTACATGGGATTCATTTTTCATATTTGTTGGTATCAACGGAAAACAGTTCAAAGCTTCTTATTGTAATTAACAAGAAAAATGATTGATTGTAACAAGGATATATGAAAAATAGTTTCTATTCTTTTAAAATAAAATCTCAGCACATTTTATATTTTCACGTCATAGTTGACTTCAACCAACATTAAGTACATTTATTTTGAGTGATGTGTTCATTTGCACATATAGTATCTTACATTGTGAAGAGCAACTCAATTATGTTAGAAGATTTCTAAGTATGTACATACTCATTTTGTGAACATTCTATGTAATTTCAAAATATTAATGTAACAAAAATGTGAGATGTGTGTGTGAATGGTCTAGTGGTATAGAAAGCGAGTCTTAGGGGAAGTCAATAGTTCTAGTAGTCTAGGAGTAATCAATCCCTTATGAGTCCTTTATTTTTTGTTGTGCCTGATCAAAAAAATGTATTCATCCTCATCAATGCAAGTACTTTTCCCCTCATTGACAACATGGTATCATAGCAGAGTTGTGAGTCCATGATGCTCTGATTGTGAGATAAGGGTGCTGATTCGTAGGTGAAGTCTATGCGTAAGGTTTTTGGTAAAACCTTTTGGCTTATTATCCTAGTTTGCTCTGTATTGAGATTGTATTATTTTATGCCATTGATTTCTACAAGATATATCTATTAATTTCTTTTGAGACGATCATATTTCATTATTAAATATGGAAGGAGCACAAACAATGTAATCTTTGAATCCATCTATTCTTCGGATCTTAAAGCATTCCATCTAGCATCCAATGTAGGAGCAAGATAAATCTTGTTATGCAACAACAAATGCAACTTCAATGTTGGTTTGTCCAAATATGATTGTGTGTCTTTGCTTGGCATGTCATATACCAAGGACCCACAAAAGTCCGATTAGTCGAGAGCAGATTCACAAATGATCAATTCCACGCTTGTGCAAAGGCTAAAATGGTTAAACACCTTGCAAGATAGCCAAAAGCTATTGGTAGCAAGTTCGACAATAATCCCGTTCAATTTCATAGGGTAAGATTCATTGGAGAGCTACATTGTCAGGAGATTCCAAGCATTTGGTGCCCTTAGTTTTCATGGGCCTTTGACACTGCATTCAAGTGGCCTCTTTACATTCAATATAATGTAATTGCAATTTTTATACTTTCTTACTCTGATAATTTGTGGTGATACTTTCTTACTTGATGCTTTTCTCCACCCTTATGATGGTGAGAAAGATGTCCACTTTATAGCTTTCTTGTACATAACTTTTCTCTCTCTACATATCTTTTATGTTAATATAAGTTTTTCCTCGAAAGAAAAAAAATATGCATTACATTATTGTTGGAATTTTTGGTTGAGTGCTCACTCTACAAAACATAGAGGTATTGTTATTGTGCAATGAAAACAAAGAAAAATAGACATTGAGAAATGCAAGCCCAAGAAGAATGCTACAAATTACGTTCATGGGCATAGAAGAACAAGTTCTCTTTAGACCATATTCACTCCAATACTAGTCGTTAGGTTTGTACCAAACTATAGTACGAAGAAAACCACTATTGAAGATGTTAACACTATAAGGGATAGCCAAAAACATTGTGGGTTATAGAAATGCTATGAGAGCATTGTGCGCGGGGGGTTCTAAATAGTGGTGCATACTGCATAGTATGGGCTAAACAAGCATGGAGGCATAATCCCTATTGGGCAAATGTATCATATATCCTAGCATATATCCCTTTCCAATAATCATTTCATTGAGCCCATTGGGGCCTCTCTCTCGACGAGGCTTGGCGAGATCTAGATTTGTTGGCTTGGTAGGCTTTGCTCATACCCAACCTTGGCATAGGGTGGCCCAACAGGTTTGACAACAACAAGAAAGAGCATGTAGTCGGACACCTAGAACCAACAAATGGACAAGCAATGCCTTACATTGGCAGTAGCAATTTTGAAGGAGCCCAAGCCACACAAGTTCCCTCATTGATCAGTGGGACCCTGTTGAGTCCATTGATGTTGATCTTTTGACTATATGCTAGGGGAAGACCCTTGACAACCATGACTAGCTTCATGTGGTTGACATGCTCACTATTTAATATGTTTATGCTTGGGGCATAGGTCCTTTGCACTTTGACACTTTGTTTGGGTGTTTTGGCATTAGCCAACTTGTTCTTTTTGCACTTGCTCGTGGCATTGACTATGGGATGGGGTGTTTTGGCTTGTGTCAGTCGAGTTTAATAGAGTTCAAAGGAAGCTTTATTAAAAAAACACATGACTATTGGAGTAAGTCAGTTAATCTTATAAAGAATATTTCTATTTAGTCGACATATAACTACATTATAACTATTACATCATTGATATTATAAGGTTGTTTAGTAATAGAGATTATGTATATTACATTCTCGCCCCCCTTAGAAAAATGTGTTTTCTCAAAGTATTGGCATAGGGGTGGTGTCGAAAAGGCTCTCTCTGAAGATGAATCCTCATCTGGCAAGCTTGTCCACTTTATACAATATTATATAATGCTCATGTAGTGCAAGGATTTTGTTTTGGTTGTCAAGATGCCTTTTGGTTCTAGAATAAGTTCCCTACTTCATCGAAGATAGGTAGCTGAATTTGCACTTGGTGATGATTCTCTCACTTCTCAAGGCAATGAACATGAAAGATGTTATGGATGTAACTATTTATTTTGTAGGTCTAAGGCATATGCTACTTGACTTATCTTTTCCTTAATTTGAAATGGGCCATAGAACTCGAGAGTCGATATTTTTTTCCTTATTGTTTTAAGGATAGCTACTTATACAATGGTAGATGTACAAAAACCCAATCTCCTTCCTCAAATTCCCATTTAGACCTATGTTGATCAACTTGTTGCTTCATATGGGTTTGGTCATTGTTTAATGTTGTCCTTTAATATGTGCATATTCTTTTGAGCTTCTTGATCTAAATGTTCTCTTATTGCAAAAAGATTGATGTTTGACTATACAAAATCTGTAAGTTGTAGTCGATCATAACCATATAATGTTTTAAAAGGTGTCATCTTAGTAGAGGTACGATAACTGGAGTTGTACCACCATTTGACAAGAGGTATCCATTTGATGTATCTAGTGAATACTCGACCAGATATTTTCTTTGATGTAAACACTTTAAGCCTGTTCCAGGTGGTACCGAGACATGACCACTGGATAGATGCAAAGCATGTTCTAAGATATATTCATGGGATGCTAGACTATGGTTTAAGATACACTTCATCCAGTGATATACAACTTCATGGATTCATAGATTCAGATTGGGCAGGGAGTGCAAAAGACATAAGGGGTACTTCAGGGATGTGTTTCAGTTTGGGCTCTGCTATGATATCGTGGGCCAACAGGAAACATAATTTTGTCGCACTCAAGACAATAGACGAAGAATATATCGCAGCATGTGAGGCATGTACCGAAGCAATATCGTTGAGGACGCTGATTTCTGGATTATTTGATCAGGTACCATATTCGACCATAATATAATGTGACAATCAAAGTTGTATGAGCCTATCAAACACCTAGTGTTTCATGACCGGTCGAAACATATTGAGATCAAATACTACTTTATTCGTGATAAGGTCTAGGAAGGAGAAGTGAAACTCCAATATATCTCCACTGATGAGCAGGTAGCAGATATTTTGACAACGCCTTTGTCCAGGATAAAGTTTGCATACTTAAGGGACAAGATGGGGCTCATGGAGATAACTCCCTTAGATGAAAGGGAAGATATGGCTCCCCAAGTTGGGAGGGAGCACTGATGTGTTATTGATTAATGGGCAGTCATTTTCCTGTTTGGAAAATGGTCCAGGTTGGGCAGTTCATTTCCAGTTTGGAAAGTGGTCTGAGATTTTTGACGGAGAGGAATTTTCCAGTTCAGAAAATGGTGCAGATGAGGCAATCATTTTCATAATGAAAATGGTCCTATAGATTGTTGATGTACCACATAAGTGATTCCCCTTATGGCCAGTGTTGATCCAGGTGGATATCGGTGGCTACCCACCTTTTCCAAATGGCTCAAAATAGTTTTCTGGCCATTTTGGCAATTTACTATTTTTAGCAGGTTTTAACTTCCGGGGCCATTTTGAGGGTCCAAATGAAGGTTTTTCGAGATAGAGGTTCTCAATGATAGACGAAGGCATGATTGAGCCCCCAAAATGAATCTCCTCGACAATACCTTTCCAACGAGCTATCACACACCTAAAACGGAGATCGTATGCAAAAGTTACGACCTTGGGAAGTTGATGTACTCACTTACCCAAACGGGGCCCACGTGACTTTTGGCGCTCCATCTCCTAGGGTTAGGTTTTTGGATGTCTAGGACTTTTGGCATTCCTGTTTATTGTAAAAGGGCCTTCATAGTCTCATTGTAATCATCTTCTTGCGAATGTGAGTAGCCGTCACATCTCTTCTCAGAGATAAGCTGCCACCATTCTAGCGAGTCTTTCACTCTATATTTTTACAGTCTCTGTACATTTTTCTGATTAATAGAAATCGTGTATTACTGTATATCTATGTTTATGGTTGCATCTCTGATACATTTATGTTATATTATTGAATATCTGCAATATCTCTGTGCATTTCTTTATTATATCTCCGCTCTCATTTCGTGCCGAAAATAATTCAGATCAAGTGTTGGGGAATGGTCTAGGACAGTCATTCTTCTTGACAGTCACTCTGAGTAGTGGTCAAGTAGAATGGTCTGCCTCGTCGGGCAGTCATTCTTTCGAAGTTCACAGTTGTGAGTAGTTTCGAAGAATGGTTCATTTTGGAGGTTGGTGCAGGACAATCGTTTCCTTAATAAATGGTTTGGACACTCATTCTCTCTAGGTTGCACTATGATTAGTGTCGGATGAATGACCTAGTTAGGTGAATGGTCCAGGTTCAACAATCAGGGACAAGCATTCCCTAGGGCAGACTCATTCTCTCTAGGTTGCACTATTATTAGTGCCGGAGGAATGGTCCAGGCTCAAAAATCATGGATATTTATTCTTCTATGCTTGGAAAGAATAGTCCAGATAGCCCATGGTTGATGTGTTACTTTATGAGGGAAGATGGTCTTCCATATCTCACAGATGTGAGTGGAAGAATGGCCTAGATGACTTAGTGTGTATCATGATATTGTTGATATCATATGATATGATTATTGTAGAGACTACATGTCTCTAGAAAGTAGTTGTATGCTACTATGGTGGATGTGATCCACTGGTAGTGACTATGTGTCACTGGTTAGTAGCAGTGTCCTACTAAGAGTGGTTGTGTACCACCATATAGTAGTTGTATACTACTATGTATAGACAGAGTTGTGTTCTATTGGATGGCATTGTTTTGATTGTCATGGAGACTATCTAGTTGGATAAGTGATGATGGTGCTCATTATTTGATCATGAGATATCCTGTGTGGCTATGATGATGCTATCGGTTGAATGGTATGTTTGTGCTCAATAACATTACCTTTAATACCTACCTAGCTAGGAGGGAGTGTTGATATTATGGTAGTTGCGGGAGGTATTAACCTCCACATGTAATCTTTGACAAGACTAGAATATTTCGGGAAGCAAGAGAAACCCTAAAGCTTTGGATAATAACCCTTGAAGACAAGTTGACTTAATATAATAAATTAATATTGAGTTATTAGCCTCCAGGAAGAGAAGTTGACCCAGTCAGTTAAGATAGAGCAATATAAATAAAGGGAGCTAGATCTCATTTGTCACTCACTCACTCACAACTGGATAAGGATAGGAAGTGCGCATGAGTGAAGGAGAACTGCAATTGTTGCAGTAGTGATCTTGTCTTGGGTTATTGGTTTGGAATCTCTTCTTGGTCTTTGGTTATCCTTGCTTGGTGCACTAGCTTTGGTTGGCTGTTGATCTGCTACCGGAATTATTTTGTCTGTCAAGGTTAAGGTGCTCAGGGGTGGCCTGTGTGCCTATGGTTGGGTGACAATATTTCTATATTGTCTATGGTGAAACGAGCACACCCATTTTTCTAACAGTTTCAACATGTTGTGATTTGTCATAATTCTTCTTTACTTGTATTCTCCTCCATCACCTCTTCGTCACAAGGGGATTGATCCTTAATACAAAGTGCTTTGTTTGCCTCCTTTCAAAAGGATCCATTTCATCCAAGAGCTCCTCTAATATTTATTCACTTCCAAATTCATGGAATAAAGTATCATTAAGCCCTTCAAAAGGGTCACAACTCATCATGTTATCTTCTTGATCTGCAGGAGGAGCAGAGGCCTAGATTTCTTCATCGAGTGGAAGGGAAGATATAGGCACCTCATCAAATGTCTCATATAGATATTTAACATGAGAAACTTCATCGGGATCTTCTTCAAGCTTTTCTTCATCCTCATCTATAGGAAAACCTTCTTTGCAAAGAGCGTCTTTGAGATCTTGGAAAGTATCTTGCAAATTTTGGGTAGTTGGTCGATAATTCCTGAAAATTCTTCAATGAGCTTTGTAGAAGATGGGATACTTATCGGATTACATGAGTGTGAAAGCCAACTCCTTCGACTTTATTCCAGTGAATATATAAAAAAATTCATCAACACATTTAAGCTTGAAGCATACTTCATATAATTCATGACATGGGTGACTGCTAGAGCTGGATCACTATTAAATCTAGGGAAATTTTCCCTCCACTTTGTAGAGAAATGATTTGGATATCCTGGGATATTTTGAACATCAAGAGAAGGGTACACCTTATGGAATGCCCATGGTAAGTCCCATGAGGCCATGGTTCCATTACTTAGCATAATACCTCAATGGAGTCGCCAAATGAGATCAAGGCTCATCAAAGGATGGAAAGGGTAATCAGGGAAAGGTGGGTTCTTGGAAGGTGGAATCACCAAATGAACTTCAATAAGAGCTCATCAAGGGTGGAAGGGGAACGCCCTTCAAGTGGAGTCGACAGGAAATCTAGGGAAAGGATTTGGGATATCTTTCCAAAGTGTCATTAGGGATCGGAAGAGGATTCAAAATTTTCCCTGGAAACGATGCCAAAATGTTGTCACACAAATTGTAGGTTGTGAAAATCCCAACCCAACAATAAAATGGCGACAACTAAGAGAACACCTACCCACTGTCACCTTAGGCATATATTATCGTCACTTTAGATATGAAGTAATCACCTCAAGGGGGGGATCTCAGTGACCCTTGGGGGAATGTGATGGAAAGTTAAGAGATGAAGGAGACTCCCCCTATAGGTCAATTATGGGCTAGTACCTCTCTCTACCAAATCAAGGTTCCAATCTTCATCAAAGTTCCAAGTGTCATATAACCACCATGTCCTATCCCATGTGTGACGTCAAGCTCCAAGAAAGTGATGTTTTTCCTCTTCCAAGAAAATTGTTTGGCATTTAGGGGATAGGAAAGATCCTCCAAGGTGTCCTATATGCCTCCAAAGGCATGTCTCCATGACCCAACATGTGGGCCCTTGGTATCCAACATGTGGGCTTCAAACCCCACGGAATCCCAAGCTAGGCTTGTTCCTCCAAATATTTCCACCAGTTGGGTCATGCAAAGACAAATGGATATGCCCTCCAAGGATCTCAAGTCAAAGCATCATGATGAGTAAATCAAAGCAATAAAAGATCCATCTAAGCAAGTACATCCAAACCACCTCATCAAAATAAACTAATTCTCAAAGACCCTATGCAATTTTCCAAGTTTAGGTGTGGGAGGGTTGACAGAACGACCTATTGGGTGCATCGTACCTCAAGTCTGGGGGTGTTTCTCAAGGGTAACTCCTTCTAAGTCATGTGGATGATGTTTTACGGATGAGGGGAAGACTTTTTGTCATGGGGTTCATGACATACAAGGGATTGTAGTGTCTCATTTATGGGTGCCTTTGTAGAGGGTGTGTTGCACCTTCGTTTTCAATGCAACCTTTGTCCAAGCCCTTATTGTCTTTTATTATTTTAGGATTCTTCCAGGTTGAAGCCAAGGTGGGGATTATACCTAAGCATGAAAAATTGTGCCCACCTTGACTCTACCTTAGTCACATCATGCTTCCCCAAGTTGGAAACATGTGTGGGGATTCTACCTAAGAAATAACAAGCTTAGGGATCCCTAGGTGAGCATCTAGAAGGTTAACAACTTTTATCTTTTTCTAACCACAAGCTTATGGGCCTTCACCCCCTTCTTCCCATAAAGTGAGGGACAACCCCTTCTTGGGTCATTATTCCTGAAAAACCCAAAAGGTGAGGAGATTAGGGGATGAAGTGTGGAAAGCAACAAATATGGTTGAGAATGGCACGACGACTCGTCAAAAGGACCTCCCAGTAATATACCTATCCCTAAGGGTGACCCACTTACTAGGGAGAAATGTCAACCACCAAAGTGAAACAGGGAAAAGAGCATAATGTCCAAGCAAATGTCACATAATCAAAATCAGTAATAGATACAACAAACTCAAATGCCTCAAGTATTGAAATGATTGTTACGAGAAAAATCTCTCTATGGCTAGGGGTAAACCACAACAGACGGAACGACACCCAGAAATCAACTCTAGTCTCAAGTATGATAGATAAATGGACATGTTAACAAAAGGAAGGCTAGAAGCCTACCTCGTTTGGACGTTTGAAGAAGACCACAGTTGAACTCACGATCTAACGCTTTATACCTGCACTTGTCCTCAATATCCGAGATACACAAGCATATGGAAATTATATGAAACGTTAGCATATAAACTATCATAATCCACAAACATGTATAAAAAATATGCCCATGAAAAGTAATACAAATATTTGCGACATATAATTGGACGAGAAAATATTATTTCTATTAATGTAATCAACAGAAGTACATAGGTGACAAACTTCTATATCGACACATATTGGAACTGAGAAACTAAGTCCCTCCACCTGGGCCTTCACCACTTCAATCATCCACAAAGGAAAGCTCACAAGTAGTAGGAGTAATTGAGTTTCTCCTTCTCAAGATAGGGAGAGCTTGGGGGTTGAACACAAAAGAAGTTCAAACTTTCAAGGACAAAAGCATGCAGACTCAATATGAGGTGCAATTTCTCTAGAGTGTCTTTTCTCTCAATGGTGAATCTATTTCAAGGCTTGTATATGGCTCAATTTATAGCCTTCAAACGGACTTGAAGGGTTGAGTGGGAGTATTTCCAGTATATGGAAGGTCAATGATCATATATCTCGTGACTTGACATGGAAACCTGACATATTTTTTAATTTTTGAGCACAAAATTAGATTTTCACGGGTTGTAATGGAGAAACCTGTGTATACACGAGTTTCCTAACTGTGGCCTGCATATATATACAAAATTTATTTATTTTTTACTATGGAATGAACAAAAGGGGAATTTGAGTCTGCAGAGGGAAAGGGATAGGGAAGGCCATCAAAGAAAGATGCATGGAGTGGGGAAAAAAATTCTTTAACAAATTCCCCCTAATGTGTGAGGTCATAGGAGCAATTGCGATGGCCAAAATACATTATAATTCCTAGAAGTGGAGTAGTGAGGACCCAACTGGAAGAACTAGTCACCCATGGGAATATTACAATTCATATTGAATTTGTACACATGGTTTCCAATCTTGATTACACTGCAGATCCATGTGGATATATAATAAATATTTGTTTATGGCCATGAATAGGCAATACAAAGTAGGCATATGACATAGGTGGTCATAGTCACGAACAAAACATAGTGGATCTCAAAATCAATTGAAGATATTTGTATACAATGCAGTAGAATATGATCTTCCATGACCACTGAAGTCATATAGGTACTAGTCTGATGAAATACAACAACATATATGGGATGTTGCTACTGTGACCTAGAGGTCTTCTACACTATCCGTCGAAGGTGAAAGTTTACATTATGTGAATAAATGGGGTTGAATTCAAACACAGTGAGACTTTTTTTTATTACCAGTCATTGAGGTATACCGTTAACAAACGCGAGACAACCCATAAATAATGAAAGTAGGTGTCAAGGCACCGAGTACATTCAAAAAGTGTGAATAAAGGTGTTGAGGTCGAACACTTGAAGAATCCATCTATAAGGAGACATTGATGTATTCACAACTATTGGTTGCGGGAGAACTTGCCACTAATGATTGCAAGCCTCTAGGTACTCTTATGACCCTAGATCTCGATTCCAGAATAGATGAGATGAATTCGATTGAAAGAGACCCGTTGAAAGGAGAGCATTAAGGCATATCTCATCATCCAGCGTGAGGTACAAAGTAATAGATTGAGGATTAGGAATAAATTGGATGAATATTATGTTCACGAACCAATGACCATGTGTGTCTCTCGATGAAAGTAGGCCCAGGGTGCAAGGTAGGACAACAAATTCGTGTGATTCTGAGATTCACTTTTAAGGGGATGGTCGTCATGCAAAGTTAAGAGTTCTGAGGAATGGCCGATACAAGCTTATACTTCATTTGAACAAGAGTATGATATGAATGGATAACCCATGCAACGTATACTTAACACTGATTATTGACAAAATTTTGTGATGCGGGAGGCATCAACAAACTCTCCATAGGGACTGAAAGAATAACCAGTGGGAGGAGTAAAATCTAAGTAACGAGATTATCTTCCTATGGTCATGTTAAACCCAAACCTTGGATGAATGGACTCAAGAGTTTGTGCTTTGTTCAAAGGCGACATGATTGTTTCCAATACGAGATAATATTCTTTTCCCTCCCATCTTTTTTTTTTGTTTTTTTATAGTAAAAGAAATGTTATGACACAAGAGAGGAAATGTGTGTCGTGAGTAAGAAACTAGTTCCAAGAAATGGAACTTACATATTCTCAATGCAAGGGAACACATGTGGGACATGGACACTCGGGGGCATGTTTTCTCTTCAGGTAAAGAGTGTTAATATGCCAAGGACATATGGAAGGCATTGCTTGGCAAATGCTAAGAATTGTTGGGGAAAGAGGCTTATAACAAGAAAGTGGGAGCCGAAATTACCCTGAACAATGAAAGAAAGATAATGGGATGTCATCACAACTTAACTTTGAAAGTGTCCTTTTTTGTAGATTTAATTCCCTAGGCCCAAAAAAGTATAAAACAATACCCAGGAGAACTCTTCTAGCCAATGGTGACTAGAGTATTTATTTTTTGTAAATAGTCTATTTGGTCTGTGTTGACGCTTGAATCTGTTAGGACCGAAATGGAAACCTCACGAGGATGTAAATCCCCCTGCGTTTTTATAGAGGTGGTATTCCTCTTTAGATTTTCTTGGGATTTCTATATATTCAAAATGTGGGACTTGACATAAGTTTGTCGTAGTAATTCAAAGAAACATAAATATTGCAAGAAAGTAAAACGAATTTTTTTTTGTTTTCTTTTTAAATAAAGATACTAAGAAAGAATCGGGAATCACACACTTCACACATTCAAACCAAATAAGAAAAATTTCCTCACATCCATCATAGTTTAAGATGAAGATTTATGATCACATCAAAAAAAAAAAGATGATCCACATGCATAAGAGAACTTTAACAGAGTGGACACATGGGCATCTCAAATAAAGATAATGATAGATCAACCTCAAATACTTTATATTATGAAAATAGGGTTACAAAGCACAGTCGAGATTGTTCCCAAAGTATCTCTCTTGGAATTTCTAAAAAATATATAGTATGTTACATATTCTTTGAAATTTTAAATGCGTTTGTCTTAGAGACTGGGATTGGGGCTCCCACGGACCATAAAGAAAATAAATACAAGAAATAAGCTTTTAGAAGGAAGACAGTGGGCGGTAGAAGAACAAAAAGACCTGGTAATAAGAAAAGAGGAGTTATCAGTCTTTGGTTAAACCTTTCTAGTGAAATAGGTGGAATAATTGGATGAAGGACTTGATAAAGAAAAAGAAGGATATGATCAACATAAACTTACTATGATGGTCTCTCATTATTTCACTTGTTTGTTGATGTCATTTTATCATTGTTATCAATGGTTACATGAACCGTCTCAACTGCTTCTTTCCATTCATTGGTCGGTTTATCGATAGCTTTCTTGAACCATTCTTCGATGTAACTTTTCATTGGTACCACGTTGATTTCATGTCGGATTTTGATGTTGAACAACTTGCCCTCCAAGTCTCTCATATCAAAGGATATTCCATGTAATGCTTCTTCAATATCCTGATTTTTCACGGAGTAGTCCACTAGCCAATTGTCTATGTCGTCCTCATTATATTCAAGTATGACATAGAACTTTTCAACTGACAACCCTTTAAATATCTCAACTTGCTCATCAAACTGTTTCTTTGTTAAGAACAACGAGTTGAGGATCAACTTGGGATCTTGGACTTCGTTAGTGCTTCCGGCTAAGTCTACCTTTGTGAGTCTTTTGAATAATTCTTCCCTCCTTGATATGGCTTGGTTGCACGTTTGAACAATATTATTCAATTTTTTTATCTTTTCTTTACAACACGCGTTCAACTGTTTAATCTGACTTGGAGATGGAACATCCTCCTCTCTTCTCCTTAGCGTTGTCATGTTGGAAACTTTAACACCAAAGGGTACCACAACATCAAGGTAAAAACCTTGTTCATTTTTTAGGTCGGATTTCAAATACTCATGAAAGGCATGCGCCCTCGAGCCAAAATAAATCATGTTCTTTGAAATTTCCCAAGCTTCTATGATCAATGCCAATCTTTTCTTGATATTATTCTCCACATAGCTCCTGGATGATGTAAGTAAACTTGAGGATTCTTTTAATTTAGCAATGGGTGTGGTGAGTCCAACAATTTCCAATGGGATGGAAAGGAATGGAAGAGGCATTAAGGTCTCTTCCAGTTCCTTAATCCTCTCCTTTAACTTTGTATTTTCCACTTCGAGGACAACAATCGAGTCGTCCAATGCATCGTCGATTTCTCTATGAATTATAGAAATATGGGAAGGTCGTATACCTCTTCGGTCAACCTATGAACGGTATTTTCCTTTCCTATTCTTTACATCACTTTTCTCAATAATCATTTTTTTGGATTCCTTGTCAAAAAAAGTACTCTGCAAAACAAATGACTTCTTCATCGAAGGTTTCATTCTCAACGATTTCCAAAGAAGGATTTTGGTGGGTCGTGCTTCCCAGTAGATTAATGTTGGGAAACATTTTATCTATGTCTGCTTCGAGTTCCATATCTTCGATGGATAATCTATTGATATCACTCTCTATGCATTGGTCTTCTTCCTCTTGCACTACGTTTTTCCTCTTTTTCCTTAGTGGAAGTTTGTGCGAGATTTCAATTTTTCCCGGAGGGGGATTCTTTTCTCCTCCTCTGCTTGAACTATTGTTGATCACTTTTCTAAATGGGTGGGCCATTGGAGCACTACTCCGAGATGTTGTAGTCTTAGTAGTAATAGTTGGGGATTGTGCACTCTTCTCACTGGGACGCTTTCCTTTCTGTTTGTAAAATTCATTGGTACTAAGTACCGTCTCCAAGTCGCCAACATTGTGAGTAGGAGCGCTCAAGTTAGTATCTTCTTCTTTTCCTAGAACAGTATGGATAAATGAATTGTTAAATACCACTGCTAACATATGTTCCACAAAAATTTCGTTAGGGTCAAACCCTTTTATCCTTTCAACATACTTGAGATTCATATTGTGGAAGTGGTTTGCAAATTCATTGATTTTGTTCATATTTCTGAATACAAAGTCCCCAATTTTCCAAGACAAGGGTATGAATTTCTTTTTTCGTTTCTCATGAAAAAAGTGCAGCCAAAAATTATATTGCCTTGCAACTTCTATAATAAACATTTTGTCAGATATATGACATGGAATAAAGGAGGGATTTTCCTTAGAACCGAAAATCCCAATAACATTGTAATTTTCCATTTTCTCCAACGTCCCCTTTTTATACAAGAATTTACTTGTCTGGGCGGATATTCTGGGGGTATATTTTCCAAACAACAATCCTTTAAAAACCAAGACAAAATCATTGAAAACTTCATAAAAGTGTAACGAAGCTTTGTGTCTCCACAACGCTTGGTACCAAAAGGTCACTGAGTCAATTTTACAATTCACCTTCTTGTAGATAGACAATTTAGGAAATTGACAACAATATTCTATCACAAACACCAAATATGAAGCCATGAAGAATTTCTTATATTTTTTATACTGTGACAATTGGGAAGAGATTTCAATGGAAATCATATTTCCCCAATCAAAAATGGTTGGTCCTTGATAGTAAAATATAAGATATAAAGAATCATACGGGAAATGCTGGCGGTATTTTCTTGGCCTGTCACTCTAGTGAATAACCAAGCAATTTCCCGAAAGGGATTTTTGAACGAGTTGACCTGCAACCTGGTAATATCTTCGGGGATGGTCGTGGGATTCTCCAAGAACTCAGGCAAGAGGTCCAGGCCGTTGTCATGATTTTTTAGGAAATCCTTGCAATCCTCCCCTTTGAAATTAAGTGACAGCTCGGGGAGCTTCAACATTTTACGAAACACTTGAGGTGAAAGAGAGACGGGAGAATGGTCTTAAAGTTGAATAATCCGCTGGCTTGGTATATATTTCTTAGTGCACCAGGAAACCAGTTCCTTGCAGTCAAAAAACTCAGGAACACAGCATGCACAAGAAATTCTAGTTGTCGAGATCACTTCCTTGTGAGAAGACGAGGATGAATAGTATGAATACACTCTAGACCACTGGAAGTCCTAGTCCTCACATCCAAAAATGTTCAAAGTATCTCCGCAGAACTGTTGTCAAGATGTTGCTTCCATAAATTGAAGGGAGCGTTCTTTTAATCTAGATAATATTTGAAAGGAGCGCTTGAGAGAGATAATATAATCTTCTGCAAATCGTGCTTTAATGTGCTTTAATAGGAAATATAATGAATCCCTTATCTTATTAATGACGATCTTTACAGAACCTGCATGATGAGTTATTAGCATTACACCATACTAAATGCATATTGGGAAAAGAGCGAAGGTGGCGGAGACAGACGAGAGAAATTAAGATTTGGGAATTTTGTGAACCCCCAACCCACAGTTGTGAAAGGTCAAAAGTTGGCTAAGTGTTGTAATGTGGTCGGTCAGACTCAATATAGGAGAGATGAGATACTTAGGAGCTAGGGGAGTCTGATGGTTAAAATGTAGATCACGGATCTCTTGGGTGAAAAATGTATATCGCAGAACGAGGGATATGAAAGCTTGAACCCGCGAGCCTGGGTACCCGTGACTGCATAAATGGTTAAGTATAGGGTGATACGACGGTCGGTCGGACTCATCATATGGGAATATGAATGGAAGGGAGAACTCGTGAGTCCTCTAACCCAAACTAGTTGTTTTGAAAAATGACTAAGTATAGTAACTAGAAAGGGAGAATAGAAGGGAGAAAAGAAAAGGGGAATTTGGGTAAGTATAGAAGAGGGAAAATAAATGGACAAAAGAAGTTGGAAAAATAGAGAAGGGGAGGGAAATTTCGGATGCGGAAATTGATCTCAACAACTGGCTCCAATTGTGGGATGATAACCCCCTATTGGTTGTCTAGAATCCAGAACCTTTCATGACTAGGTGCTTCCAACCATTGGGCTATGGAGTCAGACTAAGAATATAGAAACTAAAAAATAAAATTATGTACAATGACAATGAGAAAGTCTTAGGATAATAAGCCTTTCAAATGTTTCTCGATGATAGGTAGCATTAATATTTTACCCTTCATGTCTTGGAACATATAGGAGTTAAAGCCCAGGATATTTTCGACGACATATGGTCCAATCCAAAGCGCTTCGAACTTTGTATGCATCGACGATTTCTCCTTGGCCTTGTTCCAAAGTAACACCAACTCTCCCTTCTATAAATTATTTACAGTTGTGCTATGATCAAAATATATTTTGAAACTCTGTTGTTTTTGAGAAGTTTGATTTAGGGTTTTGCTTCGTTCTTCTTCCAATTTTAACAACTAGTTGATCCTCCTTTGGATTGGTGAAATCTCTTTTCTATCTTCAGTATTTACCAAAAAAGTCAATGCATTGAGTTCAAGGCTAATTGGAATTTTTGCTTCTTTCCCATAAACCGATGTATATGGGAACATCCTAGTGCTATCCTTTTGTGTCATTCTTCTTGCGCACAATGCATCAGTCATCTTCATATGCCAATTTCTTTAGTTCTTGTCAATGGTTTTCTTCAGTATATGAACAAGTGTTTTATTTGTGGATTCAACAAGGCCATTATCTTATGGATAATAGTTTGACAATTGACCCATGATAATTCTATATTCTCCACAAAACTCTGTAAACTTCGACCCGATGAAAATTGAATCATTATTTGTGATAAATTTATCTGGGACACCAAATCTCGACAAAATATTATCTTTGAGGAACTTAATTAGATCTTTAGAATAATACTTCTTTAATTCCAGTACTTCTGTCCATTTCGTGAAATAATCTATAGCCATGAGAATGTACATATTTCCCTTGCTAGAATTTCGATTAATTGGCCTGACAACATCAAGTCCCCATTGGGAGAATGGTTGTTCTACAATTATGGGATGTAAAGGCATCGCAGATCTCTAATTTTTTCCTGAAAATTGTTGGCATGATACACACTTCCTTATTGTGGCATAAGAGTCTCTGAATATTGATGGCCAGTATAATCCAACCCTTATTGTCTTTTGGGTGGTTGCAGTAGGTGAAAAATGTCCACCGCATATTCCTTCATGGAATTCTCTCATTAGTTCTTGGGCTTGATTTTCATCAACACATATCAGTAGTATGCCATCATAATTCCCCCTGAATAGTATGTCAGCAATCGTCACATATTGATTTTTCTTCATCTTCAATGTTCTTCGCTCCTTGGGGTTCACAGTGACAGGAAATTGCCCAGACCTTGAGTAGAATATAATATCTTTGTACCATTCAGAATCAGCTATTCAGAATCGGCTAATGGTTCTCCTACTGAAATTGAAATTATTCCATCCATAGAATCACTATGCATGATGAGCTTGCATAAACCTTGTCCTTTTATAGTCTTTAAAGGTTTAATCTCAATATCATATTCTTGTGCCTTTTCCAACCAGTTAGCCCATTTTCCTTCTCTCAATTGTTGATTCAGAAGCATCTTTACTGGCGATGAGGGAGCATAGGAAATAACATGGGAGTTCAATATGTACATCTGAAAGTGTGTTACCACTTTTACAAGAGCCAAGGTTTTCTTTTCTAGTTATGAATACCTCAATTCACAGTCATGTAGGGTTTTTCTCATGAAACTTATTGGGATTTCTTCACCTTTGGTATTCTTCTTAGTAAGAATAGATGCAACAACTGTCTCTGTAGTAAATGAATAGATAATGGAATCCCTTTGAAAATCTGGACTAATGAGGACTGGAGATGTGGTAATTTCTCCTTTGATATTATTGAAGGCCTCTTGAGTAACTGTTTTCCATTCAAACCTCTGCTCTTTTTTTAGCAACAAATTGATCGGATTTACAATATTTTTATGGTCAGGAACAAACTTTCGCACAAAATTGATCTGGCTGAAAAATGATTAGACTCCCTTCTTGGATGTCGGTGGTTTGAGCTCATTAATTGCTTTAACTCTTTCTGGATCTATGTAAATCCCCTCCTTGCACACAATGTGTCCCAACAGTTTTCCTTGAGTTGCAGTGAACAAGCATTTCTTTGGATTTAGAGAGACACCATATAATCTACATCTTTCAAAAACTTTTCTCAAATGATGGATATGATCACTCCTTGTTTTTGAATGCACTGTCAAGTCATCTTGATAGTCTTCCATAAATTTTCCTTTCAACCCACTAAATGCATGATTCATGGTCCTCTGGAATGTAGCTCCAACATTCTTCAAATCAAAGGGCATTCTGGCGTAGGCATATATCTCCCAAGATGTTATGAACGATGTCTTTTCCCTGTCTTCCTCAGCCACCAAGACTTGGTTATATCCAGAAAAACCATCCAACGTGGACATACATGCTGATCCAGTGACTTGCTGGAACAAAAACTCCATATTAGGTAAAGGAAAGTTGTCCTTTATGCTCGCTTTGTTAACATATTTGAAATCAACACACATTCGGATTTCCCGGGTCTTTTTTCTTACAATCACAGGATTTGAAATCCATTCAGAGTGTCTAATCAGATAAATTATTCTTGCCTTCTTCAATTTATCCAAGTCAATCTTTACCAGAGGTTTCAGTTTGGGATTCATCATCCTTATTTTTTTCTTTACAGGCTTTGCTTCTTCCCTCAAAGGAATGATTTGTTGGAATATAGTTTCATCATAAGCTTTCAAATAATCATAGGTCCAAGCAAACACATCAATGTATTTTCTAAACAAGGATACATATTGATCAACTTCCTTAGTGGTGAAATCATCTCCCAAGTTGACATATTTTGGGGAACTGTCAGTTCCAATTTTGACTTTTCTTGTCTCTTGCACTTTTCGAATTGAAACTTCTTCAAGGAGATTCTTAGCATGATCATATTTCATAAAAACATATTCGGATTGTATACAATATTTGGGGACAATAGACGTGTGGTGGTCTTCATCATCATCATCGTTCAATTTTTTTTTTTTACAGTTGTTCATCGTTCTCAAACACTTGCAAATATTCAATGTTATTGCGCATGGACAGTCAGAATTCTCTTTCTACTTGGAAAGACATTTTGCTTTGGATATTGTTTGGGTTTCATAATGAGGCCACCAAGGCTAATGAATCTTCCTTGTGATTCTTGTCCCTTGGAATGAAATAAATGTTGAAGGAACTGAAGGATTACATCACTTTGTTAACCCTTTTGAAATATAACTTAACTCTTTCCTTTTTTATTTGATACCTTTGGGTAACCTGATTGATCACCAACTCTGAGTCTCTAGTTACAATTAGATGTTCTATTTTAATTTCTTGTGCAAGGATCATCCCCTAAATCAAGGCTTCATATTCTACCTCATTATTAGTGCATGAAAACTCTAGTCTAATAGCATGTGGATGCACAACCTTATTTGGACTCATAAGAACAATCCCAACTCTGCTCCTGAAGTTTGAACAAACTCCATTGAATGACATCCTCCAATAGCCTTCAAACAGAAATTCTCGATTCTCTGTGTCTTGAACTTGCACTAGGATTTCATTATGTTCCATGTCTAGGATAGCATAGTTTCCAATCTCGACATCTATATAATCCTCCATCAATGCATTTTCCTTCCTCTTGAAAGATAAGGGTTTTCTAGGTTCATGGGGAACTTTAATCATTGTTCCTTCTTTGCCCAGAAGCATCATACAACTTCCATCGTTCATTATATATCCCCCAATCATAGATGTCCAATCTCTTCCGAAAAAACTCCATATGTTGGAGGAAGATCTACCCCAATGATATTGAAAACTATAATGATATGGGGGGTTGCCCTAATCCAAGCATACAAATCTTTGATCTCTCCATAAGTTGTCACTTTTCTAGAATCAATCGCATATATGATTTCACTGGTTTCATAATACTTGGTGCAACTCATGCCCAATGCCTCCATGACCACCAGTGGCATGATATTATTTACCGTGACAATGTCAACTAAACAATTATGTAGTGCAACATCATGATTTTCAATTGAAATGTAAAAGGGCGGAATTTTACCTCTCAATTTGGCAGTAGACTGGCTCTGGCGTTGTTTTGGACTGGTAACAATAGCTTCTTCTCTTTCAGATGGATCGTCCAACAATTTCAAAATGTTGTCTTTGTTGGGGAATCTTCATAACTTCTGTAAAGGGAAAAGTTATCCTTAATTTACTCAAGTCCTCTATGACATTATATGTCATTTGAGTGGAGTCTGACATCATGTGTTTTTTTTTACTTCCAACGTTTTCTGTCACCTTCTCATTTTCTATGTTCTCATTTGTTTTTTCTTTTTCTTTTTCTTTTTGGTTTTGTTTAGCAGAATCGCCTTTATTTTTTATTCTATTTACAAATCCTCTTTTCTGGGCGATGTTTTTTTGCGAGTTGGGATTGTTTTCTCCCTCTTCAAATATATACATGGGCGTCTCACATCCGTCGATTTGCATAGTTTCAGAGCATTCATCAAGTGAGTAATAATTATCTTGCTCAATTAACTACTCCTCATACACATCATCCAGGACAATTTCATTGGGAGTAGGATGTCTGGGAACCCTCGGTCTTTGCGGATTATCCATGTTTTCAAACCTCACTCTGTTTTCTTGGTGAGGGTTCCTTATTTGCTCTAGGACTGGCATTCTTGGATTTGTCATATAATTATCTCCCCTTCTTAGTCTCATTATCTCGTTCTGCATTTGCTTCATAGTTCTATTCATCTATGCAATTTCAATTATTTTCTTAGTTTCTTGTGCCCCCACAGGGTCAACCTTTACATCAGGTATGGTTCCCTTGAAAAATCCTCCTCCCATTGTTTGGTTTTGAGTTGGTCGAGGCTTGAATTATTCGTTCTTTCTTGAACTGGAAGCTCCTTAATTATCAATACTTAATCCTCCCGGATTCCTTTGTACTTTTCCTAGTATAATGATAGGGTCGTCACCTGTTTCAATCATAATTTATTCCATCTCAATGGATTTAGTCATTGCCTCCTCCAAGGTATCCATTTGGGATGTTCTGATAGCATATTTCACATTCATGGATATTGCATTCTTATAACAACCTAGGTCAGTGATCCGAAATCGGATCCAGAAGCCTGACAGGGCTTGAAAAATGATAAAAAATGAAAGTGCTCAGAATCCGACGAAACCAACTCCATTGCGTTCGTCTCATCTTCCCGATTCCGACGGTATATTTACTTTGTCAAACGGGCTCCGTATGCGAAAGTTATCGCGTTCTGATCGGAAGCCCAAACATGTAAAAAGTCAAAGGTCAACTAGTCAAAAAGTCAACGTTGATGACATCAGCATGCTGACTGTGCAGGAGATGGCATGGAACTCTCTAGATGATGGCGATTGGGCAAGTTCGCTGACAAGGCAGACATGTGGCAGGCAACTGGACCAGTCAATAATTGACAAGTGGCATTAATTCGACAAATGGGGAGATGCCACGTGGCCCAGTCATGGGCAACCACATGGCACCCAGTCATCAGTTGAAGTGGCATGTTAAAAAAATTGTTTTGGGGTCCATGGGATTTGAACCCATGACCACCACCAAAAACAACACCTTAAGAAATGGTCTTTGCCAATACACCAAATTATTTCTTATGATGTAAAACCCACATTATAACATATATTGCAAAGTATTGTATGGAGAGGGGCCAACGCTTAGCCCTTTGGGCTAGCACTTGGCCATATGAACCCATATGAAACTGTCAAGGGGGAGAGCGATGGGCAAGAGGGGGCTTATGCCCAAATCTAACTATAAAGTGGGTTTTATAACCAATTTTTGGGTTTTAATGGTAATTAAGCCTATTTTTAATGGTTTTTGGGAGTTATTGGGTAGTTTTGGAGCCTAATTTTTGGGAGGAAGT
>ML776553.1:7233944-7248170 GCA_009831015.1 Picea engelmannii | reverse complement strand
CAAATCTAACTATAAAGTGGGTTTTATAACCAATTTTTGGGTTTTAATGGTAATTAAGCCTATTTTTAATGGTTTTTGGGAGTTATTGGGTAGTTTTGGAGCCTAATTTTTGGGAGGAAGTTGGGGATGAGAAACCAAATTCCAAGCTATATAACCCAGGCTTATTTGAGGCCATAGGGGGCATTCATAGCAGAATTATGCTGAGGAGAAGCCAAGCCAAATCCATTTTGAGGCAGAGAAGCTTTTGAGGAGGAGATGTTGTTGGACCATTTCTGGGAGCTTCGGACGTCCGTTTTGCGTGCCGTTTTCTTTGCATGGTTCTAGAGATCTGGAAGAACATGACCAGATCAGTCTTGTAGCCATTTGGAATTGCAGAGATGTACTTTTGAGCATTTGAACAGAAATAAAGAAGCCTCCCCCACAGAGAAAAAGGCCCGGAGACGTAGGCAAAGTTGTGTCGAACTCCGTTATCAATCTGCGTGTTATGGTTTGTTGTCTTTTATTGCATTTCAGATCTGCACATATGTATATGGCTGTTATAAATCCTCTTCTTTCCTCATTCTTTCACTAAGTTTCTCAAATGGTTAATTAATGCATGCAAAATTAAAACTCAACCATAGTCATTAAAAGATCCGATGGATCAGTCAGTCATTTGGTCTTTTATCTCCTATAATGTTACTCAAGGTTTTATTAAACCTGAGATTAAAAACTAGTATTGTTTCATTCTTCCTCAAACCAATATGGGTGAAATCAGTGAGAAGGGTATGAGAAGAAATTGGAGGGGAGAACATAGTCAGGAACATAGCTTCGAGGTCATTAAATGAGCTAATTGATATATTGGGTAGTGTCGTATACCATTCATACGCTCTTCCTGATAAGGTTTGCAGAAAAAACCTTACCATAACATCGTCATAATCAACACGGTGAAAATCACAAACATTAAGAAATAAGTGCAGATGCCTCTTTGCATCAATTGCTCCGTCTCCAAAAAATTCCTTTAGGGTGCCCTTAGGGAGAACATGGAGATCATGTTGCTCACCTATAAGATTTAGAGGGGAATCTCTTACCCTCCTTCGATTTTCAAATCCTAGGTTTCCTTGATTTCTTGCAGCATTTATTCCACCTCCTTGTCTCTCCTCATGATGGTCATCTCAGGGTTGTTTGTTTCTTTCTGTCATGTCCGAAGAGATTCCAGGGATAGGATTTTCACTTCTAAGAATAAAGAGTTGCTTGCTTTTACTTCTGGTAATGGGTCATTTGTAATCATCCATCTTCAATCTCGATTGCGTCCTTGTGCTTCTCGATCTAGCCTTTGATTTCTTCGGTCTTGTCACTCTTCTCTCCTCTATCTTCGTAGGATTTCTCTTTCTTCTTCTTGGACCAAGTTTTTCCAAGACCTTTCTAAATATTCTCGGGTCTCGGTCGTTGATATTACCAAGTTTTATAACTTATGAAAGATGCTTCGTTGATTGTTCAATCCAATTTCTAGGTGGGGTTGATCATCCTGGGGAAAAGTCATATATTTTTTAAAAATGTTGGACCAGATTTTAGATTTTCAATTCATTCCCAGTATGGTTGCCAAAAATGTTGACGATTGAATCCATTAGGACTGAAATGGAAACCTCACGAGGATGTAAATCCACCTGCATTTTTATAAAGGTGGTACTCCTCTTTATATTTTCTTGGGATTTCTATATATTCAAAATGTGGGACTTGATAGAAGTCTGTCGTAGTAATTCAAAGAAACATAAATATTGCGAGAAAATAAAAGAAAAAAAAAATGTTTTCTTTTTAAAGAAAGTTCTTGAGAAAGGACTAGGAATCACACACTTCACACATTAAAAAAAAATAAGCAAAATTTCCTCACATCCATCATAGTTTAATATAAATAGTTATGATCACATAAAACAAAAACAAGATGATCCGCAAGCATAAGACAACTTTAACAGAGTGTACACATGGGTATTTCAAATAAAGATAATGATAGATCAACCTCAAATACTTTATATTATGAAAACAGGGTTACAAAGCACACTCGAGATTGTTCCCAAAGTATCTCTCTTGAAATTTCTAAAAAATATATAGTCTGTTACATATTCTTTGAAAGTGTTTGTCTTAAAGACTGGGATTGGGGCTCCTGTGGACTATAAATAAAATAAATACAAGAAATAAGCTTTTAGAAGGAAGACAATGGGTGGTAGAAGAAAAAAAAGACCCGGTAAGAATAAAAGAGGAGTTATCAGTCTTCGATTAAACCTTTCTAGTGAAAGAGGTGGAATAACTGGATGAAGGACTTGATAAAGAAAAATAAGGATATGATCATCATAAACTTACTATTATGGTCTCTCGTTATTTCACTTGCTCATTGATGTCCTTTTATCATTTTCATCAACGGTTATAGGAACTGTCTCAATTTATTATTTCCCTTCATTGGTCAGTTTATCGATAGATTTCTTGAACCATTCTTCGATATAACTTTTCATTGGTGCCACGTTGATTTCATGTCGGATTTTGATGTTGAACAACTCGCCCTCCAAGTCTCTCAGATCAAAGTAAATTCCATGTAATGCTTCTTCAATATCCTGATTTTTCATGGAGTAGTCCACTAGCCAATTGTCTATGTCATCCTCATTATATTCAAGTATGCCATAGAACTTTTCAAATGACAACCCTTTAAATATATCAAATTGCTCATCAAATTGTTGCTTTGTTAGGAACAACGAGTTGAGGATCAACTTGGGATCTTGGACTTCGTTAGTGCTTCCGGCTAAGTCTACCTCTGTGAGTCTTTTGAATAATTCGTCCCTCCTTGATATGGCTTGGCTGCACGTTTGAACAATATTGTTCAATTTTTTTATCTTTTCTTCCCAGCACACATTCCACTGTTTAATCCAAGGGAAGATCCTCCTCTCTTCTCCTTAGCTATGTCATGTTGGAAACTTTAACACCAAAG
Source organism: Picea engelmannii (assembly GCA_009831015.1). Lineage (NCBI taxonomy): Eukaryota > Viridiplantae > Streptophyta > Pinopsida > Pinales > Pinaceae > Picea > Picea engelmannii. The sequence continues at coordinate 7,245,217 of ML776553.1, read as the reverse complement.
GGTACCACAACATCAAGGTAAAAACTTATTCATTTTTTAGGTCGGATTGAAAATACTCATGAAAGGCATGTGCCTTCGAGCCAAAAGAAATCATGTTCTTTGAAATTTCCCAAGATTTTGTGATCAATGGCATTATTTTCTTGATATTATTCTCCACATAGCTCCTGGATGATGTAAGTAAGATTGAGGATCCTTTTAATTTAGTAACGGGCGTGGTGGGTCCAACAATTTCCAAAGGGTTGGTAAGGAATGGAAGAGGCATTAAGGTCTCTTCTAGTTCCTTAATCCTCTCCTTTAACTTTGTATTTTACGCTTCGATGCCACCAATGGAGTCATCCAGTGCATCGTTGGTTTCTCTATGAATTCTATAAATCTGGGAAGGTCACATATCTCTTAGGTCAACCTATGAACAGGATTTTCCTTTCCTATTCTTTACATCACTTTTCTCAATAATCAATTTTTTGGATTCCTTGTCAAAAATAGCGCTCTGCCAAACAAATGACTCTTCTTCGTTGAAGGTCTCATTCTCAACGATTTCCAAAGACGGATTCTGGTGGGTCGTGCTTCCTGGTTGATTAATGTTGGGAAACATTTTCTCTATGTCTGCTATGATTTCCATATCTTCGAGGGAAAAGCTATTGATATCACTCTCTATGCATTGCTCTTCTTCCTCTTGCACTACGTTTTTCCTCTTTTTCCTCAGTGGAAGTTTTTGCAAGCTTTCAATTTTTCCCAGAGGGGGATTATTTTCTCCTCCTCCACCTGAACTATCGTTGATCACTTTTCTAGATGGGTGGGTTGTTGGAGCATTTCTCTGAGATGTTTTAGTCTTATGAGTAACATTTGGGGATTGGTAACTCTTCTCACTGGGACCCTTTCCTTTTTGTTTTTAAAATTCATTGGTACCGAGTACCATCTCCAAGTCGCCAGCATTGTGAGTAGGAGCTCCCAAGTTAGTATCTTCTTCTTCTCCTAGAACAATATGGATAAATGAATTGTTAAATCCCACTACTAACATATGTTCCAAATTTTTTTTGTTAGGGTCAAACCCTTTTATCCTTTCAACATACTTGAGATTCAATTTGTGGAAGTGGTTTGCAAATTCATTGATTTTGTTCATATTTTTGAATAAAAGGTCCCCAATTTTCCAAGGCAAGGGTATGAATTGTTTTTTTCGTTTCTCATGAAAAAAGTGTAGCCATAAATTATATTTCCTTGCAACTTCTATAATAAAAATTATGTCGGATATATGACATGGAAGAAAGGAGGGATTTTCCTTAGAACCGAAAATCCTAATAACATTGTAATTTTCCATTTTCTCTAACATCCCCTTTTTATCTAGGAATTTACTTATCTAGGCGGATATTCTGGGGGTATCTTTTCCAAACAACAATCCTTTAAAAACCAAGACAAAATCATTGAAAAATTCATAAAAGTGCAACGAAGCTTTGTGTCTCCACAATGCTTGGTACCGAAAGGTCACTGGGTCAAATTCACAATTCACCTTCTTGTCGATAGAAAAATTAGGAAATTGACAACAACACGCTATCACAAACACCAAATAAGAATCCATGAAGAATTTCTTATCTTTTTTATACTGTGACAATTAGGAAGAGATTTCAATGGAAACCAGTTTTCCCCAATCGAAAATGGTCTTCTCCTTGACAATAAAATATAAGATATAAAGAATCATATGGGAAATGTTGGCAGTATTTTCTTGGTCTGTCACTCTGGTGAATAACCAAGCAATTTCCCGAAAGGGGTTTTTAAACAAGTTGACTTGCAACCTTGTAATATCTTTAGGGATGGCCATAGGATTCTCCAAGAACTCAGGTAAGAGGTCCATGCCATTGTCGTGTTTTTTCAGGAAATCCCTGCAATCCTCCCCTTTGAAAGTAAGTGTAAGCTCGTGGAGCTTCAACATTTTACGGAACACTTGAGGTGAAAGAGAGACGGGAGAATGGTCTTGAAGTTGAAGAATTCGTTGAATTGGTATATATTTCTCAGCGCACCAGGCAACCAGTTCCTTGCAGTCGAAAACTCAGGAACACAGCTTGCACGATAATTATGGATGTCCATATCACTTCCTTATGAGTAGACGAGGATGAATAGTAAGAATACGCTCTATACCACTAAAAGATCTGGTCCTCACGTCCAAAAATGTTCAAAGTATCTCCACAAAACTGTTGTCGAGTTGTTGCTGTCATAAGTTGGCGAGAGCGTTCTTTTAATCCAGATAATATTTGAAATGAGTGCTTGAGAGAGATAATATAGTCTTCCACAAATCGTTCTTTAATATGGTTTAATAAGAAATCTCCTCGATCCCTTCGCTTATTAATGACAATCTTTACAGAACATGTATGATGAGTTATTAGAATTAAATCATACTAAATGCATATTGGTAAAAGTGTGAAGGTGGTGGGGATGGATGAGAGAAATTAGGATTTGGGAATTTTGTGAACCCACCAACCCGCAGTTTCGAAAGGTCGAAAGTTGGCTAAGTGTTGTAATGTGGTTAGTCGGACTCATTATAGGAGAGATGAGATACTTAGGAGCTCGGGGAGTTCGATGGTAAAAATGTAGATCGTGAATTTCTTGGGTGAAAAATGTATATTGTGGAACAAGGGATATGAAAGCTTGAACCCGCAAACTCGGGTACTCGTGTATGTGGAAATGGTTAAGTATAGGATGATACGGCGGTCAGTCAGACTCATGATATGGGAATATGAATGGAAGTGAGAACTCGTGAGTCCGCCAACCCGCGAACTAGTCGTTTTCGAAAAATGACTAAGTATAGTAATTAGAAAGGGAGAATAGAAGGGAGAAAAGAAAAGGGAAATTTGGATAAGTATAGAAGAGGGAAAAGAAATGGACAAAAGAAGTTGGGAAAATAGAGAAGGGGAGGGAAATTTTGGAAGAGGGAATTTATCGGTCTGGAAAAGGGTTAAACGTATACCAGAATAGACATCCTTGCAAAGACATTTAACGAGTGTGAAAGAGACAAGTTCACTCAAAAATATTTTCATTTCTTCGGGAGTCGAAAAAGAGATTAACTAAAACTCAGCAGGAGTCCCATAGGTAGTGGTCATAATGATATTGAGTAAGACTAGTGAGGTTTTAACGCAAAGTCATATTAGAACTATAAGGGATTCTTAGACCTATAGAGTAACTTCTGCATGGGCAAATGGAAAGTGTTCTAACTAGGGTACCCATGTTTGGTAAGTCTCCACCACTTAATAATGACACTTCTAGTGGCCGCAGAAAGCTTTCGTGTCGCTAAAAAATGGGTTTGTATCTAGGCCATATGAATCATAGTCATAGGACGATGCAAAAATGTGAAGCGGGGTGAGAACCTATCATATATGCCAGTGATGGTATATACCCGTCGGAGACACAAATGTACTGAAAAATGCCAGAAATCCATAAAAACCCTAGACAAAACCACTTCAAAGCAAGTCTTACACTGCACAATTAGTCCATACAGTCTCAAAAATAGGAAAGATAGGGTAAAAAAAATATAAAGTGGGTAAAATTTTTCCACAAATAGTAAAAATAAGAATTTTACCATGTCATTTGAGTTTTTTACCCACATAGTACTTTTGAGGCCATTTCACCCATGATCTTCTAGTGACGATTCAGGGAGCTGTGATCAACGAAATTAGAAACTATCTAGACCAAGTAAGTGCTCATCATGTACCCTTCGATTTCCATGGTTTATTTTTAGATTTAATGTTCAATTTTTTAGTTTTGGAGGTCATAAGGTCAAAATTGGGGTGTACGTGGGCTATATTTCATGGGGTCGCTTATACGACCCCATGTACGTGGAAAAAGTAAATATTTCCCATGTATATAAATCCCTATACATGACTGTTATAATTGTAGCCCATGTACAACTTTGTGAATAAGTTTTTTAATAAAATGTGACTCAAAATTTGATGTTTCCTTTGCAGGATGGTGATCGAATGGAGAGAGAGGGAGCACGAGGAGGTTGATGTTGCAGTAGAAAGAGATATGAGGGCCCAAAAATATTTTCAAAGATGTGGGATCTATAAATTTTGGGCCATAAAAGGAAGGAGGGCCCAAGTGAGGTTGCTCCAAACAATGATAAACTACTGGGATCCAGAGACCGAGGCCTTCAATATCGATGGGAAACCATTGAGAATTGAGGTGGATGATGTCTATTTTATCACAGGGTTTTCTCGACAAGGCAATATGGTAAATATCAAGGCCCAATGGACTAGAGGTGGGAGGACTATGGAGGATTACATCGCCACCTACTGCATTGCAAACACAGAGAAAGTGGGGAGCCAACTCCCTATTAGGGTGATTGAGAACTTGAGTTTGAATATCATCGTCTTAGTAATCACACAGATATCGGGATCTGCCTCATTGCATCATGCATCAAGTTCACTTATGTTCTATTTTTTGGATTGTTTGAGACCCATGGTTTACAATTGGTGCACCTCACTACTAGCCAACATGCACCTCACTACTAGCCAACATGAAGAGCCAACTGATGGAATACAAAAACGGGAGGATGAGGACCTTCGGTTTTGCATCCATTTCATGTAAGTTTTTCTTTGAGAGGGCTCCCTCTCTTAGCCATATAGTGGAAATTCCTCCACATGGTCTACACGATCCATCCATGTCCCGATGGACCGAGGTGATGAGATAGTTGGGAGGTGGTAGGGTGCCAACCCCCTACAATAATGAGTTCTTTCACTGGTGGAAATGAAAGATCATTGACTTCGATGACTATACCTATGAGGGGATCGAATATTGAGGGAATCATGACATGCCATTACCACCAGGATCTGCCTTTGGAGATATCGGTGAGAATTTGAATTTTGTATATTTCATTTTTTTGGGTTTTTTTATTTGATAAATGAAAACCAAAACACAAATATTTTTGTATGGTATCATATATTAACATTTATATATTTTACACAAATGTAGGTCCACAATGACTTGATGGATATCCACGACATTGGTGCAGGGGTCGAGGAGATGAGATGGTTAGCGTGGATGTAGAGAAAATTCTCCAGAATGTGTAAGGAAACCTATCTCTTATAATGCATAGGATTTTGATGGTCCGGGTGGAGGATCTGCCAGAGGCTATGCAGAGGCATGCTGTGGGTGTACCTCGTGCATGCGTGAGACTCTTCCGACATCTCATGAATGCCATAGTGTTTTATCATGAAACGCATCTAAGACATCGGGCTTAGATTCCATGGTTATGGGATGTATCGATCGTATATGTATTTTTTAGGGTTACAAGCCCAATTTTGTATTATGACATCATATGTTTTGGACTTAATGGATGAAATATAAAAAATATTTTGGTCTTCGGCTTTACTTTCATATCTTACAATGGATGAATGTATGAATGTGTGTCTTCTTTACTTAGTTATGTGACAGATAAAATGTAATTATCATATGCATTAGATACTCGATTAGAAATTCTATGGATATGATTATAAGTAACAAAATCAAAATATCGTTCCAAAAGTTCTACCTGAAGGAAACATCAGAGTAATGTAGGATCTCTTACCTGGTACCTATCGTTCAATTGACATAAAACTAACTAGGAATCCATGAAAAGTTCTAAAGATCAAACACCATGTGAAATGGCACCACGTAATATCTCTATAACGACGTTATACTCAGCCACATTATTCGTTGATGGCTCCAGACAAACACCTCCTGAAGACACTAGTTGTCCCTCGGGTGAATAGATAACCCAAGCGGTGAAATCCATGTTCCAAGTATGATGACTGACACCATCTATGAATCCTAAGAACACTAAATATCATGTTGACATCTATCAACCAGTGGAAAACTCAATAATCAAGTTGGCGACACAAAAGGATAAAGAGAAAAATATATACAGTAACATACACTAGTATATAAAGGTCATGCTCAAGCTTGAGGGCTCAAGCATAATACCTTTTAAGGTAGAGCCCATTTTTGGGCTCATATAGCACATTACCCTCATAATATTCTAATTCATAGGCTCCTTTTTCGAGGACACGCCTCACAATATAAGGACTGTGCCACATGGGATTGAATTTTCCTGCCCCCAGCGGTTCCTTAGCTTGGTCATAAAGAATAACCAAGTCACCCTCGACATACTGTCGGGGACAGACAGACTTACCATATTGGATCTTAACATGTCTTTTATTTTCCTCGATAACTACAACGACATCTCGATGTTTCTCATCGAGTTGCTCTAAGTGTACGAGGCATTCTTCGAGATCCGTCGTGTTAGGTAGGAGATCGACTATCAATTTAAGGGAATGGATTTCACATTCAATAGGAAGGATCGATTCCACTCCATGGACTAACTGAAACAGTGAGAAACTAGTGGAAGTATTTAGTGTGGTTTGGTATTCCCATAATTTAGGGTAAAGCATCACGTTCTAGTTATATTTACTCTTCCTGATAGTTTTTTGCAAAATGGTTTTTAGAGATTTATTCATGACCTCTACTTGTCCATTTTCTTGGGGATAGTATGGGGACGAATGATCGTGTTTAAACCCCATTTTTTATGATAACTCTGTAATCATCTCATTCTAGAAGTGACTATTATGATCAATGATAATCTCCTTTGGGATTCTGAACCAAGCTATAATTTGATTGAATACGAAAAGTGTTGCAGTCTCACCATCGTATTTAATGATAAGCATGGCCTTGTCCCATTTAGTAAAATAATCCATGGCCACGATAATATGATGGTTCCCCCTAGCCAAGGCTAGGTTGTAGTCCATGAAGTCCACCCCCCACTTGGTGAAGGGACCGAAGATGACGGCTGGGTGAATAGGGGCAGGGTGTGATAGCATCTTACGAGTGAAAACCTAGAAAGGGTGACACTTCTTGACCGCTTCTACGCAATATTTAAAAATTGATGGCCAAAAATAACCAACTCGCAATATCTTTTGGGTTGTTGCAAGCTTGGATAAGTGACCATCACATGCCCCACTATGACAATCATTGAAAATGGCTTCATCCTCCTCATGAGTCAAACAACGACACAAAATAGAAACTACCCCTCGCCAATAATGAGGTATTTTTTGGCCTGATCGCATATACGTCATCGGTCGTCTCTCGAAAGATGTCAAGGAAGCTTCAGAGTTTGAAGGTAGATTAGAATATCTCCATACCATGGGTCCAAATACAAGACAAGTAAGATGTGTTCATCAAAAAATGAATTGTCTTGAAAAATATCCTCATCTTGCCTAGGGAAGTCTGACATCAGTTTCGCAAAAACTAACGATTTCTTGGATTTCGCAGAAGAAAAATCAAGATCAAATTCCTGAAAAATCACAATCCATTTATTGTATTTCCCCCCTATGATACACCTTGTAAGGATGTATTGAAATGGATTGATATCAGTAACCACGGTAGTATTGCAGAGTAATATATAGTGACATAATCTCTTAACCGCATGCACGGTGACTAAGGCTAGCTTCTCTATGTGAGAGTAATTAAGTTCAGGACCAATTATATTTTGGCTAAGGTAATAGATAACATTCTCATGGCTCTCGTCATCTTCCTGAAAAAGAACCATACAAATCGTCCCTTCGAACGCAGCAATATAAATCATGAAATATCTACTGTAGTCTGGAGGCTTCAACAGAGGTGTCGACACCAGGGATTTCTTAAGAGAATCAAAGGACTCCTGGGCTCACTCATCCCATATGAATGGAGTGTCCTTTTTCAAGAGACGCATGAAACCCTTAGTTATATTGGCATAGTTAACTATGAAACGACGCAGGAAGTTGGTCTTCCCCTATAAACCTTGAAGTTGTTGAATATTGGGCAGGGGAGGAAATCGGAGTATTACCTCAACCTTCATGGGGTCCACCATGATCCCATGCTCATAAACTATGAATCCCAAAAGGCGGTCAGACCTAACGCAAAATATGTTTTTGTGAGGGTTCAATCAAATGTGAAAATAGCGACATCTTTCAAATACTAGTTGAAGGTGAGTCAGATGATCAACCCTCTTGTGAGAGTGAGCATCGAGATCATCTAGATAGGCTTCGACTATATGCTTAAGGTCATGGAACGTTGAAAAGTTTATCTAGCGTTTTTAAGACCAAAATGAATTTTCTGGCATGCAAATGTACTCCAAGGACAAATGAACGTTGTCTTATGTTTATCCTCAGGTTTAATTTGAATTTGATTATAACCTGAAAATCCATCCATAAAAGAAAAGAATTTTCTTCCCACACACTCATCAATAATTTGATCAATAAAGGGAGTGGGGAAGTTATCTTTAGGGAAAGTTTTATTCAGGTCCTTAAAATCCATACATACATGGACATTTCCCTACTTATTATCTATGAGAACAGGATTGGATACCCATTCAGTCAAGGGAACCGGGTAGCTGAAGTCAACATTAAGCAACTTCTCCACTTTTTCCTTAATAGCAGGGGCCTCCCTTGGATTTACATCCCTAAGTTGTTTTCCAATGGGCTTAGCGTTTAGATAATTTTAATTTCATGTTCGAAAATACTGGGGTCGATCCCTAGAATCTCTTCATACGACCAAGAAAATACATCTTGGAATTCCTTAAACAAATCTGTGTAAATCTAAATTTCTTCAGGAGAACAATCTGCATCAATATATACATTTTCGATTTTACGAGGGGTTTGAGAGATGTTTATCATGACAGTAAGGGAAATATTCACCATGTTTCCTTCAGCATATATACCATGCATATCTAATGGAACCACGACGTGACCAACCATCTCACTCAAGGTGGACCTAAACTCATCTTGTTCAATCATGTTAAGCTCTGGGAGAAAATAAGATCTATGATGAAGGTCGTCCCAAGGCCTATCGAGACTGGACATGGCCTCTAATATTTATTCATCTAAGGGTAAAGTATCATCGAGGTAGTCTAGATGAGTGTGTAGCCCATATGGGCTCTAATACGGGATCCACCTCTTTTGTCCACAAGGAGGAAGGATTTGGGTCTACAGTAGCTTCTTGTATAGCCTGATACACAATCTCCACTGCGTACAGTGGCATCACCATCCTGATGTGTGAATGACCTTCATACGACATAGTCGGAGAAGGTAGGGTCCATGGGTCATTAAAATATGAAGTACAAAAAGGAACAAACCTCAATGACAATGAAGACTCGTCAAAAATGGAATTAATGTACGAGATTGGTGTCGAGAAATTAAAGGTTCCCATCAAGAAGGAATACATTCTGACACCAACATTCTCAGTTTCCTGCAATGGGGACCGAGGGTCCCACCGATGCAAAATAACTAGGGTGCATAAAAGACAATTAGTCAATCGTCACAATCTTCTCTTTGTGAGGAAAGCATAAAACATGAAATACTGATGACACAATGGTTGTCATAGCGTAAGTCCAATTACTCTCCTATAAAATATTGTAGTTGAGAGGTGCATCAACCACCTCGACCTCGACCTCCATAGTCTTACCACCTAAATGGACCGGGAAAGAAGGAAGGATACCATGGGGTCTAAAAGAACATCCATCAAATACAGGTAACATGGTCATAGATTGAGAAAGTGGCAGAGAGAGAATGGCTTTCCAACAAGATAGAGACATCACAGATGTCGAAGAACCTTCATCAATTACAGTACGTTCAATGGTAATATTCATACTCTCCACATGGATTTGAAAGGCCACATGGTAAGGTAGGAGAGGCTTGACATCAGGGACATCGAAATTTAAAACTTTTAATCCACATGGGTCTGAAGCCCCCAATGCAGATAGCAAGGCATTCATTTGTGTAGGACACATTTGGAGTACCTTCAAAGCCGACATCGTGCAAAACGTTTGTCCCAAATACTCAACAATTGAGTAATTTTGGGTGGCTCTGGCATTAGGATTGTGAGCAGAGCACTTAAGGACTCCTTTCAGAACGCGAGGCAGAGGTTCAAACTTATCAATCTGGAAAGGTGTTTTTGGAGGAGGAGGCTTTGGACCTAAAACAGGTTGCGAAGAACCATAATCGCGAGTCCTAGTAGCTACATTAATCTTAAATCGGACCATATTGACGCATTGATGCCCACCATCATGTGCCGGGGGATTTTTACTTCAACTTGACGCATTTATGTTGTTGGAGGATCCCGAGGTCATATTTTGATTATGTGGAAACAGGTTAGTCAACAAAGTAGGTTGTTGTGCTATGAGCCTCGAGGATTCCTCAATTTTGGGGCACAAGTGGGTAAGGTGATCTTATTTACAAAGTTTACATGGAAACTTCACCTTCCTCTTTTATTTCTTTCCCTCGCCAAAATTGTTATTAAATTTCTCATTATTGTGGTCATCCTTGATTTTATTATTATTATTGTTCTTCCCACCCTTGTGATTATTATTACGACCTTCTTGTTCCCTTAGGGTTGTTGGTTATCATTTGGGTTCGTCGACTACACGAAAATGTACATATGATGATTGGGTGGATGAGGAAGAAGTCATATCTTGTCCTATTGCAGACTGGTTAAGAGACAAATATTTTAGATGGTTTGTCACCTGGTCTACAGACTTAGAACTTGCGGAACCTATGATGCCATTGGCATGAGGCCCAGGGTTTTGTCTAGGATCATAATTTGACTGCGGCACATCAGGAATAATTTCGTAGAGCATCCCAGATTGAGCATATATAAGATCTAACTGTTGGGATTTAAATATGGCCTCTTCCTCATATGTCACTTTGTATCTAGAAAAATGCTTCGAAATGTAAGGCAATAGGTGTTAACACATAGAATTGATTATCCTTGTCACCTTATATATGTTAGTTGTCAAATCAATTTTTGGAGCAGGAGATGCAAACTGTGACTGGAGTTGTGAACTTCATTGTGAACTGGTTGCAGAGGATAGTTGGTGGTTAGACCACTTATAGGAATCCATGTGAAAATATGAAATTGCCAGCATCAATCTCATAGCCATCAGGTACTCCATGATATTTTTTGTCTTGTTTGGAGGTCAGGAAAGGAGTGTGGCCACTTGTTTTCTCTTGGCGTTGTGGATTGAAACAAGGGCGTTGCGAACTCATTTCATGTAGAATTTGCTTCTAAATTTGATCATAACTATCCTTGTTGACTTTCTGACCAAATTTCAGCCTGACCCAGTTTGGCATTTGAGAGTGTAACAGATAACCAAATATGCAATTGCAATAATATATATAAAATATGAATAATTGATAAAATATATGATAAAAATGATGATTTACATTTGAGAAGGAGGGCTTGATTATATACCCACACAGGGGTGCCCTTTCACCACTAGA